>SRMA01026682.1:76404-369838 GCA_007224835.1 Danionella cerebrum
GGAGAGTTAGGGGTAGTGGGTGAAAGATTGCAAAGTGAATGAAAGAATGTATAGGAGCAGATGGACGAGTGAGTGAATGAGTGAATCTGGTGCCAGTAGCTGAACACGTGAGGAACGCCACTAGATTTCAACAGCACCAGATCCACTATTTCACGCTTCAAATAAAACAAACCCTCAGTGACACTTTTCGTGGATAGTGGTATTTGTCTAAATATAGAGATAGAGGCGCGCGTCAGAGCAGACCGCGGATCGTATGCGCATCACTCTTTGCGCGCGCAGCTGCGATATTCTATGTCATCAGCTGCTCTGTAAAGTTAGCGGATAAAAGGAACAAGACATGATGCTAGTCGATACTAACAGATCTGCTGTTCCACAAAGCCACGCTGATACCATGAGGTCCTTCATGCCTTTGGAGCGCGCACGAGACACAGGTGCAAGTCTGGAAAGCTCTCGCGGAATTATGATCTCCGAGGTCCTCGTCCCTCGCCTATTGAAAATCGCACACGAGTCTGGAGAGGTGGCAGTGGCTACGGGCGCGGGTTCTTTGGAAACGAAGCCCTCCAGCGCCCCGATCCTTCTGGAGATGATGGAGGTTGCAAACGGGACGCGCTGCGCAGAGCAGATCCTCAGCTATGGAGAGGTGGAGAAGGTGCTGATCGGCGCGGTGCTGACCATGCTCACTCTCATCACAATCTGCGGGAACCTGCTCGTGGTCATCTCCGTGTGCTTCGTGAAGAAGCTGCGGCAGCCCTCCAACTATCTCATCGTGTCCCTGGCGCTTGCAGACCTCTCCATTGCGCTCGCGGTGATGCCGTTCGTCAGCATCACGGACCTGATCGGTGGACGCTGGGTTTTTGGCAAGTTTTTCTGCAACGTGTTCATAGCCATGGATGTGATGTGCTGCACCGCGTCCATCATGACCTTATGCGTGATTAGCATCGACCGGTGAGTTTTGAGAAGAGTTCCCTGATGATCAGTTTAGAGATATAGAAGTACTTTACAAAAACAGCTTCAGGAATAACTGTAATTATTCATTTAGAGCGGGGAACGTTTAATCTTAAAACATGGTCAAATTGAGTTTTTTTTCTTGTCTTTTTTATTTATTTTTTTCATTTTTCACCTTTAATGTTTTAGTTGTGCTGAAATTGATGGATCACATAATTACAGTAATCTGCGCAGAAAGGCGGCATTTAAATTAATTATTTAACGCAGCAGGAAGTAAATACTTGCTTCATGGCTGTTGCTGACTAAATAAAACAAAACTTTATGATGGATCTAAAAGCCGAATGGAAAACTGAACAAACTTGAAGATGATTTAAAAAAGAAAAAAAAAACTAAAAAAAGAAAAAACACATATGACTGCAATAAAATGCTATATAATAATAAAGCTTTTGTAACCCTTTACAGAAAATAAAATGCGTATTACTACATTTTTTAAAACACAGGTGATATATTTTGGTCCTTTATTTCTTTAAAATGAGATGTTTCTAGATATTTCCTAAGCCTTTAATGACCTCTCAATCTGAGGCAGTGAGATAAACAGTCTGCTGAAATGTTGACAGGAAAAATACATTAAAGAATTTGGGGAGCTTACGAGGAGTGGGTTGATGTTGAACACACCGCTAATTCCATTTCGGCGTCACGGGGATCTGCTGGTTCCTATCTCCAGCTCACATCAGACGAGAGGCGGGGGTAGACCCTGGACAGGTCGCCAGTCTATCGTAACACCCTCACACATTCACTCACACCTAAGGGGAATTTAGATTATTCAATTAACCATTGTTCGATTGTGGGGGAAACTGGAGCTTTGAACTAGCAACCTTCTTACTGGAAGGCCACAGTGCTACCCACTGCACCACCACAAAAAAATCAATTTGCATTTAATGTTCAAACTCAGAAAGATCAGAAGGCTGCTGGTTCAATCCCCAGCTCCACTGGGAGTCGAATGTGGGATGAGTGTTGGAAGCTCACTCTCTCTCAGCTATGACAACCACAATGTGGTATTCTTGAGCAAGGCACCAGTTTTCCCACTGCTCTGGGTGTGGATGTGTGTGTGCACTTGGATAGGTTAAATGCAGCACACAAATCCATTATATGGGTCACTCAATGTCGTACTGTCCCTTTTACAAAAATAACTTTTTTTGCAGAGAAAGGGCACCTATAGTGTGAATATATATATATATTCACAGACCACTTTATTAGGCAAACCACACCAAGAGTTTGACAGCTTTGCCTTCATCTGGAGACCTTGGTTTTTAAGGGCGACTTTTGACTTTAGTGAAATCAACGAAGCAAATTCATCCACACAGCTGATGTTCCCTAGATATTTGATGCTTTTCTGACAATTCTCTGGCTGTGTGTGAAAACCCAGTAGGTCAGCAATGTTTGAAATAACAAGACCAGCCTGTCTGGCACCAACAACCATTCAAAGTCACTTGGTCATGTTTCTTTCCCATTCTGAAGCGTGGTTTGGTCTTCAGCAAGTTATTTCCATCGCATTCAGCCGCCCCAGTGCAGTAAATTTCTACAATGTATTAGTAGAAACTAATTCACAGTAAATGTTCTCAAGACACAAGATAGATCACAAAAGAGCCGTGACCTGATTTTAACAACCTTTCTCATGTGGCAGGTACCTCGGCATCACCAGACCCCTGACCTATCCGGTGAGGCAGAACGGTTGGTGTATGGCCAAAATGGTTCTGTCGGTCTGGCTTCTCTCAGCATCCATTACTTTGCCTCCACTATTCGGCTGGGCACAGAATGTCAACGATGAGCGCGTGTGTCTCATCAGCCAGGATTTTGGCTACACCATCTACTCTACAGCCGTAGCCTTTTACATCCCTATGACTGTCATGCTAGTCATGTACTACCGTATCTTCCGTGCTGCCAAGCTGAGCGCTGCCAAACACACCATTACCGGCTTCCCTAGAGCAAGCCACGATGAGGAAGCTGAGGCAGTCCACGGTGCTGAAGAACCTGAAGCTGTGGACTGTGTGACTGTGGCCATCAAGCTCCAGAGGGAAGTGGAAGAATGCACTCGTCTCCCTCGAATCCTGCGTGGAGTGGGCCGGAGGAGCTCAGAGCGCAGGAGCATCTCCATTTTCAAGCGGGAACAGAAAGCGGCAGCCACTCTGGGAATAGTGGTGGGAGCGTTCACCGTCTGTTGGCTCCCGTTCTTCCTCCTCTCCACAGCCCGGCCCTTCATCTGCGGGACGGAGTGTAGCTGCATCCCGCTGTGGGTGGAGAGAACGCTGTTGTGGCTGGGCTACGCCAACTCACTTATCAATCCCTTCATCTATGCTTTCTTCAACCGGGATCTGCGGACCACCTACCGGAGCCTGCTCAGCTGCCGTTATCGAAATATCAACCGCAGACTGTCAGCTGCTGGGATGCATGAGGCGCTGCGATTAGTGGAAAGGCCAGAGGTGGTTGTCTCCGGGTGACCCAAGCTTTACTTGTGATCTACAAAAAGTTCAAAGATGGAACCTGAACACAGACCTGAACGGTCAGGGCTGCGTGAAGGACCGGGAGATGTTTAGACGTTGTCAGACAGTTTAGACAGTCCGGAATACTCGGCAAATTACACAGAGGCGCTCACAACCAAATTCATTGAGGATGTTTTTTTTTCTAATACAGCAACACTCTACAGCTGGAACAATGGTCATCTCTGAAATGTCGTATCCAACACGAGAACCTCTAATTCCAACAAAACCATTTTGAAGAATGTAAGCTGCAACCACAGAAAAAGAGGCAGATTGATGAGTGCTTGTGCACCTGCAGAGAATGTACCCCGGATGAATGTGAGCTTGGATAGACTCCAGCAGACCCCTGGGAGCCTAATCAGAAGACAAATGAATGAAACGGAGAAGTTACGAAGTCCACAGCTGAGGGAGAGCGGCATAAACATGGACAAATTCTCTCTTATGATTCCTGCAATCAATCTCTATGTACTCTCTTTTGCAAAGTTGTGGAAAAAGCTACGAGGGTTTTTTTTGTTTGATTGTCGTCCAAGACTGCAGGGGTTTAGATCTGTGCAGCAGCAGCTTCTATCTCGGTGAGTTCCAGACATCCTTATACTTAGTGGATATAAATGAATGAGGAATTGTGTGTTAGCATCACGATACTCTCCAAAGAGATTACAGATAAACAGATCAATTGAACCGCAGGAGAAATCTGTTAAGATCTACCCATGATTGAAAACCGAAAAGCACTCACCGGGATTTTGGCTTTTAGAACCTAAGCTGTGCTTATTGAGCTGTGAGAAACTCGTTTGTCGAATGTCAGCTTCAGTTAGTGATTCATCGGTGTCTGATTGTAGCGATTCTGTGCTTAACAAAACTAAAGACAAATCTTCTCTACTTTCTATTTGCACATATTCGATCCATATAAAACCACAACTTGTTTATGCATTGATAGGAAAGGCATTAAAGCTCCAATCTGATGTCAGCTAAGCTTCATGCTGCAGCTGTGGTGATGCCAGAAGGAACAGGAGGTAATCTGATCCCTGATCAGTAATTAGGGATTTTTATGTTACGACTTGGGTCGCTTTATTGTCGGCAGCTATTTATAGTTTGGTTCTGCACAGATTTCATGTGATTATCTTGTTTGTCAACGGTACATATTTAGCAAAAATGACACACAATTTCTCTCTTTAACCCTTTTAAGGGCACAGGCTCCAAGAATGACAGGCACAATCTCGACATTGTTATCATGTAGGTAGGGCTCCCTACACATGTTCCTAATCTACTATTTTTGTTCTTCAGTAAAATATTTTGAACAATGTTGGAAACTAAGAGTCACTGGTTGAGTCACATGAACAGAAATCTATCTGTAATCAGATTCATGGTTCAGTTGGAACTAAAAAGCTTAAAAAAACCCTTCTGAGCCCGTGTCCATTGCAATTGATATTGTACATCAGCACATGTTTATTTTTGTTCTGGACGATTTCGTCAATTAAAATGTTTTTCCCAGGCATTTAGAAAAATGTTAGAAAACACGTTTATTGTTATATTTGCACATACCAGTCATGTCGATATGTGTTTGAGAGCTTCAAAAGTTTCTAATGTTTACTAGATGTAAAACAATACTAATAAATATTTAAAGTTATTACTACAATTATTGTCTTGTTTATGCAAACTTATATGTTTCTTGGAAAACTATTCAAGTCTGAAGAGTTTGAAGTTTGATGTATTCTTTTTCAATGTTCTGGTTGCAAAGATAGGGGCACTCAGATAATCAGATTCAGTAGCTCCACGTTTCAGCATTTCTAAAAATACTGAGATTCCAGCAGAGGATGTAGAAGATACAGTTGTGCTAAACCGTAACTCGCTTTGTAAGTTGCAAACTGTAAGTTGCTTTGGATAAAAGCGTCTGCTAAACACACACATGTAAATGTAATGTAAATGCTCATAAGTTAATATACTCTGGCAAAAATGTAGATTTAAAAAAAAAATATGAATGACACAAAAACTTTTTTCCCACTTATGTTTAGTGATTGGGTGAAGCCATTTATTTTCAAATCACTGTGCTATCAAGGGAACGTTCCAAAAGACCCGGATCAAAAGTTTTCACTGATTGATTTTGGTCTGATCACATGCACAGAAAATGACACAAAAGGGTCCCCCCCCCCATTCAAAACACAAGTGAGACAACGATCCAAAACAGAAGGCCAGTCCACTTGTCACTGGTTACACCAGAACAAAGTGAAGCTTCTGGAGTGGCCATCTCAGTTTCCTGACCTCAAAATCATTGACACACTAACATTGAATTAACAAGAGCTGGAGAATATGTCAAGAAGAATGGGCTTCTTTACCAACAGAGGAAAAAAAGAACCTCATCAACAACTACCTCAAGAGACCTCAGGCTGTCACTGATGTTAAAGGGGGAATACAAAATATAAAGAGAGTAAACTTTTGATCAGGGTCATTTGGATCAGGGTCATTTCTGTTGTTATTATGATTTAAAAGAACAAACACAGCTGTTATTTTAGGGTTAACCACCCCTTCAAGACCCTGGCAACCTGCAGCACCGCTTGTGTAAATACTAAATGCACAACTGCATCCAGATGTAAAGAAACTATTTCAGTATGTTGTATCTGTTATACGTCACTTCATTATACATGCATATTTTTGTATAATTTTGAATAAATTATAAACTATTTTGGAGACATTTATTCATTAGCCTCTCAGATAAAACCTCAGAGCTTTGCCAGCTTTGAATTAAATTGAACTGTTGCCCAGTTACCTCACTCACTGCAGTTTTCTCCACTAGGAAGCCTTTGTAAGAATGCACCTTGAGTATTGAATGCATCACGGGCATGAGATAAAATGGTGAAAGAAAGGCAAGAAAAGAGAGGCAGAGAGCGGAGGAGGTGTCCCCATTCACTTAGACTCACCAAAGCACTTGTTATGACTGAAATCTAATTAGCAGGCCAGTCCTTGATGGTCTGCTGGGAAATCTATTTTAAGGGTCCAGCAGGTCTACCTGTGACAGCTACCTGCCGTCGGTGACGGATGCATTCACAGAGAGCCCCATAATGATGATGGCGGTACTGATTTGGCACTGGCGTTTTAATCGACATCAATCTGCTCTGGAGCATTCTTCCTACCGACACACAGAAATCATTTTTACCCGCTGAGCTACATAAGAAAGATAACACAAAGGGGGAGACTGTTAGATGGGCCGGAGCGCTATTAAATTATAGGTCAGAATATTGTCCTCACCTTTGAAAAAATCCTTGTAGTCCAAAGGAATGAGAGATGCTGGAGAGAGCTTGTCTCACCTTGATATTAAAGCATTCCCTTTTTCTGATTTCATCAGTATGATTGATTGAGTAAATTCAGGTTTTTAAACAAGACATGGACCTGGAAATTAATTCAGAGATATTGCATTAGAGCTACAGATAAACACTGCCAAACATTGTCTGGTGTGTGCCAATCACACCGGCTGTTTTGAATGAAGTAGGAATGACACAATCCACCTGTTGTTTAATTTTAGTTCAGATATATTGTGAATGTTTCAAAAAGTTTATTAGCTTTGATACTTTGTTACTCTACAGGGTAATTCAAATTAAAATGTGAGAAAATGCACTTTTATCTTTCAGCTTAATTTTACAGAGCGGTGCAATCAGTGCCATCTAGTGGTAAAAGTAAGGGATAACCATTTGAAGTACAATACCTGTTATTTTTCAAAGTCCTGACAAATAAGCACAAAAAGTGTTTGGAACAGTGTATACGTTTTTTTTAATACAATTGTCACAACATTGTCACAACTTGACCTTGTCTTTGCTTTTTGGGGGGATTTAAGAATATTTATTTTGTTAACACATTTGTCTCAACAAAGAAACATTTCGTTTTGCACTTTTTTATAAAAAAGAAGATAACAAAGAATATTTAGATTAGTATTTTTTGTACAATTTCACTCAAACAACTGTTTTAAAGATTTAGAGAACAAGTAGAAAAAGTAGTAAAAAACACTACTTAAAAAGGCCCTGGACTTCTAAAGACAAGACAACAATCCAAAACACAAAGTCAGGTCCACTAGTCATTGGTGCAGAACAAAGTGAAGGTTCTGGAGGGGTCATCTCAGTCTCCTGACCTCAATATCATTGAACCACTCTGGGGAGAACTCAAACGTGCAGTTCATATCCTGAAAAATGGCCATGAAATCAAAGAATTTGTATGTATTCTTGTGAGCAAAACCTGTAAGGGAAAGATAAGGAGTCAATCTGCAGCACAGCTTGTGTAAACACTAGTTGCACAAATTTGTCTAAATGAAAAGATTTCAGTATGTTTCAAATGCTGTATATGTTTTACAGGTCAGAATATTTTCCTCACCTTTGAGAAAATCTGTGAAGTCAAAAGAACAATAGATGAATGTTTTTTTATTTCATTTAAGTGAATGATAATTAAATCCAGGTTTTGAAATAACACAAAAACTTGGAAATTAATTCAGAGAAATTGGATTCGATATCTACAGATAAACGATGCCAAATTAATCCCCTTAAATACTTTCTGTGAAGCTCGGTTGCTTCCATACTTCATCTTCATTCAGAGCATAATAATAGTTTCTTAATTTTGTCACATCTGTGGATTCCAAAAGTTGGCTAGAAAAACATCTCTATGCGTAATGAATGTGCATGACATTTACGCATGAAGTAGCTCAAAATGTGCTGGTGACAAAAATTGCTGTAACTACCTGCTGCGAGACAGCGAAAGAACCCAGAGACGCAGGAAAACAACAAGAGGCCTCATCACTTATGACTGATTAGCTCACACTTGTATTTGGCTATGCTTTAAAAACACAGCACATAATTCAAGCAGCTTTATTTAACTATAACAGCAATCAAAGGCTCTAATCATGAACATAGAATTCGCATTATACGTTACTTAACAATCAGCTGCATTCAGAGAACAAAAATAAAGCCCTCTTATCAGGGCTGATCTGATTGGGTGGATCATCGCTGCTCATTCAGAATTTGACCTGTGGCTCATGGCCATCCTGCGAGCATGGCTCAAGGGGCACAAATGCTCTCAGCGCTGACCCTTCGCATTAGACAAGCTGCTCAGCGTCTAACTGAACTCCAGGGCTACTTCGCCGTACTGATTAAGTGATAACTCAAGGACTTGTTCACTTATCACCACTGGTAATTACTGTAACGGTTAATGCAATTATCACTGCCAGTAATAAAACCTGCCTGTGTATTTTCTCCTGGAAATAACAATAGGAGGAAGAGCCAGCAGGCCACTTAACTTAAATGAATCCTTTTTCAGGGGTCGGAGTCCTTGATTCCACAATTCACAGTGGCAAAACTGGGACCCAATTGATATGTGCTCAAGAACGCACAACAAGTGGTTCTGAATGTAGTGTGGCAGTTCGAGTAGGGCTGACACCTGTGTTATCTGGGGTAATCATACAGATCCATCTCAAGAGGTTTGTTTGCCAGTTGTTAACAAATTGAAGGTATTGGGTTAGATTTCTTGTGACACTTAATCTCCTAACATTTCTACATATGCCCTTTAATCACCCTCCACATACTTTCTACGCTCTTTTTTTCATTCTGCTACACACAGATCATGTGATGTCAGAACTTACAGGCATTCTCTGTGCCATCCACAAGCCTGCCAAAACGGTAACGTGAAAAAAATGAGGACAATTTGGGTATATTTTTATATAAGTAAGACGTATTTTAATCTCAATGTTCACAACCCTAAGAGAATAAAGTCATATAAGGAAAGAATTCAAACTGAAGAAAATATCTTTCAAGATCTTCTGTAAATTTAATTCAGCAAAATGTCAATTTTAACTGAGGAAAAGGCTAAGACTCCCCACCCCCTAATAGCTAGTGTTACCCCCTTCTCATAGCCATCTACCAGTCTCTGACTTTAGTGTGAGGAAAGCCGAGCATCGATGCTGATTTCTCTCAGCTGTGAGATGTTTGCATGTACAGCTCATTTCAAGTCGCCCACAGCATATCAATGAGATTAATATCATTAATATAACTTTGAGTCCGCCATTCCAAGACTCTCCATTTCATAATTTTAAGCCGGTCTTTGGTTGATTTATTGGTATGTAATGGAATGGCTGATTGTCATATTGCATGGCTGCGTTCGCCTTCAGCTTGAAAATTTCTGACAGATGCTGTCAGTAGTTCCCTCTGATGCACAGTAAAATACATGGTGGATTCTATTATGGTGACCTGGCCAGGACCTGCTGTAGCAAAGGAGCACCAAACCATCGGACTTCCACCTCCATGCTTCACAGTTGGTATGAGATTCTTTTCCTGGAAGGCTGTCTTTATTCCAAACATTCCTCTTTTATAGTATCCAAAAGTTTAACCTTGCACACATCTGTCCAAAGAACATTATTCCACAAGACATGATCCTTGTCAACATTCTGGCAAACAATTAGTTTGATCTCTGGCAAACCTCTGCCTGGCGTTGAGGTTTCTTTCAGAGTGCAAAGGTTTCCTCTTTGAACACCTCACTTGGGAGTTAAAAACTATTTGTATGAATAGATCAGTCTGCACAGTCCTATTTCCTTTTCATGATTTTCATTACAGGCCAAATTTAGTGAGTGAACAGTTGATGATTCAATATAAAACAGTTTCAGTGGTTGGTTAAAAATAGTGTAACATATTGTGATGTATATTGTATCATTACACCACTAGGATTGACCAAATACTTATTTTCCACCAAAATTTGCAAGTAAGTTGTTTTAAAACCCTACAACTTGATTTTTTTCTGTATTTATTTTTCATATTTTGTCTTTCAGAGTTGAGGTATAGCTATGATGAAAATTACAGGCCTCTCTCATTTTTTGGTGGAAGAACTTGTACAATTGCTGGCTGACTAAATAATTTTTTTGTCCCGCTATAAATTAACAGAGAAAACCAGACAAAACCACAATAAAGAGGAAGGTTGAAGCGATTTTTAAAGCTTTAGAAACTGTTTAGCTATTGTACATTTTTCATTGAATAAATGGTGATACAAATGTCTGATAATACTTACCGGTGCGTCTTAAAATGAAAAAAACTCTTGGACTGAATTTGATTTAAGACCTACACAGAAAACAAGTTTAGCCGCATAAAATCATTCTGTTTTTGTTAGGTTCACCTGATCGTTTTTTTTTTTTTATTCATATCTATGTTTCTCTTGCAAAAAAGAGAAAGATGGTACAGAATAATATGAAGAAAGTGTTCTTTTGGTGAACAACCCCATCCAGATGTGTGTATGTAGTCCATGGCAAACCGTTCAACTCGAGTGGACTTCTTGTCAACTGAAACAATCCAAGGTCTTTGAGACTCAAAAGTAACCTTTATGGACCTGTTCAATGCATGTCAACACCTGCCCGCCTACATGAGATCTGGCCACTCAGCGGGTAGGACACTTATTTGAAAGAGGCAATGTCAGTCTCAGGGAGAGCTACAAGAATTTAAGCCTCCAAAGTCAGTTCCCCTCTGTGAGGATGATTACCAAAGGCTGTGCTCCCGACATCCATCCCATAATCTCACAGCACGAATACAGGAAGCGCAGATATTCATGCAAAAACACAGCGCTTGCATGCTCTCAGGTATTTCTAATAGTAGAGATTTCCTAAGATTGTTAACTGTTTGTTAGGGGGAAAAAAGAAGCTGAGTTGATATTAATTTCTTTCTACAAAAATGCTTTTCATGCAAAGATGTGTTGTTTAATTTAAAAGCTATAGTGTGACATTACATCAGTTCACACCTGAACAATTTCACCTGTCTCATATCAGGTAACTGAAGATGATTTTGCTAAATTTAACGCCAAGAGCTCAGCAGTTTGTGTCGTGACACATGGTTCTGGCAATGGGAGTTTGAGTCAGACCCTGGTCCTTTGCCGAGCATCTTTCCTGTCAATTCCAACACTAGATAAAAAAGCCCCCAAATCACAACTAATACTAAAGTAATTTAGACCAATCAATAAACAAGTGTTTGAACATATGTGTTTATTAAATACAGGGGCGGTATTCACCCATTTGGAGTCTCCCTACCACACACACACACACACGCACACACGCACGCACACACACACACACACACACACACACACACACACACACACACACACACACACACACACACAGACATTGGCATATTGGGATTTAAACATGATCCTTTTATGATTTAACTATTTACATTTGTGATTCGGAGGTTTGGCAGTGTGTAGACGGTCCCTAAGCGATCCTGTCTCAGCCGGCTGCTCCTAGATGGCAACGACAACACAGGGAAACATGTTTGGATAGAAATAGCTTGTACTCTACGGATGGACACAGTGTTGTTTATTAAGAGCGTTTGGGTCTCAAGCTTTTGAGCAGAGAAAAGTGCAGTTCAGGTAGACAAACCAAAGGTTCACTGCTCATTTCTTGCAAAATAGAATAAAAAAAATGCATCAACCGGCCAGTCACTTCCACAGAGAGCAGGTCCACAGCCACCCCTCTCACTCCTGCTGCCAGTAAGCAGAACTCTCACACTGGTTCGTATTGTCAATGTTCAGTTCTCTCCACTGTCCAGTTGTATTGTAGAGACCAAAACGAAACAGCTAATGTTCCATCAGGTTGTATTTTGAACTAAAATACTAGCAATAAAAGAATTTCCACGCATAGCACAACACATCTGGATTGCTGTAGACATCGTGGCTAACCAGGTGGTGATGCAGAAACAAAAGGAGGCTGGAGAAGACGGGTATTTATATCTAATGCTTATATCAGATGATGCTGGGGTTATTTTTATAACACTCCGGAGCTTCTTCTGAAAGATCATATTTCCTTGAAGAATGCTAGCAGAACCTGCTGAGGATTGCATTTTCAATAAGTAACTAAAACCACAAAATAAATGAATTATTAATTTAAAAAATCTAATTACTTTTTATTGTTCCCTGTAAAAAAGCAAATATGTACCACACTGAAAACAATAAAACTGAGGCTTTCTGTAGTAATTGAGGATTAGCAATAATTAACAATTATAAAAATGCCATCACATACTGCCTTTTACAGAAGAAAAAAAAACATTCTAACACAATAAACTCGGTCAGATGACCACATGAACTTTAAACATGTCACATGTAACCCAAAAAAGTGCCTTTAATTTTTTCTATCATCAAACTCCTGCCTTAGCAGATTTCATTACAAGCCTTATTTAAATATTTAATATGCATTAAACTTCAGATTTATATAAGACTATTAAAAATGATTCACTGGTTTACTCACACACATACACAGAAAGTAAGTGGATCTAAAGAAATGGGTTTCCCTCCGAAGCCAAGAGGATTAAGTTAATTAGTCCAGTCAGCAGCCTTAGCATATTGCAGACATTACAGTCCGAGGTTCCAGCATTTTCTGAACTTTACAAGCACATGTTTTACAAATCTTGCTGTGTTAAAACATTGCTTTCTTTGGGCAAATCGGACAGAGAGCTTGCCATGAGGTTTTGATTAATGATGGGCAGAGTAATGAGAGATGCAGATGAGCATCATTCACACGTACACGCACACACACACACACGCACACACACGCACCTCGTTTCTTTAACCTTTCCTTTCAACATTTCATTACTTAAATTCCTCTATTCCTTTTCATCAATATTCCTCAATTCATTTGTGCTGCAGATGATTCTTTCCAAGCCTATAGTTGCATTCTAGATAAAGACCCCCCTCTTCACCTTCTCCAGAAATGGCGATGGCAGATTTACTGCGCTATAAACTAATTGTATTAAGTATAATGAAAAAAGGATTATGGCGTGAGGTTGTTTTTCAGACACAGAATACTTCTGAAAATGTCAGGTTAGCGCGAGATTTTGTTCGCCTTCATGCCTTGGAGGGTCAGGGTTTCTACAGGTCTCACAATTTCCAATTTGACAAATTCCAAGACGTATATTATACTTGTTTATGCAACAAACTGCCATAAATTAATTATAAAATCTATAAAATCACTGTAAAAATACATTGCATTTAAAATTGCAAACAATACCTGCAGCTTGAAAAATTGTGAACAGATGGAACAAAACATTTTTCTCCACCTATCATTAGCTATTAACACTTGAATACAACTTTTGCAACTAAATGGTTCTGAAGGATCACCAAATGCAGAACTTCTGGCTGTTCATTTTCAAGCAAATGAACATGTGTCATACACGAGGCTCTATTGTTAATCGTTAATGTTATTTATGTCAAAATTTTGTGATTTACAATAACTTATTGAGACCTATATCTGACATGAAACCAATGATCAATTTCTAAACTTTGCAACTTTAAAAACGGTCTGTGTTGTTAGGAGGTGCGGGCCCTGAGTGAATCCCTTGTGAAACATTACTGTTATATGGCTAACAGCAGGGCATTTTTCCTTTAAAACTAGCCATTTTCCCAGTGATTTTCATTTACCAACATAAATGTGTATTTGTTTAATGGAAACTAACATAAAACAATTGTTTTCATACAAAACCTTTGTAAATGACAAAAATTACTTAATTGCTAAACAACCAGATCTGCCAGCTAATGAAGTGCATGCTGGGAATTCCATCTCAATTGGTCTGAAGTGTGTCGGAAAATTAAGAAAACATTTTAAGTAAGACTTTTACGACTCAGCTGAAGCACTATGGGTACACTCTATTTTGAAAACTGAAGATTTTGTGGACCATGTTCTTGTTGGAAAATGGTACAACATTGTAAAAATGTTATTGATGGAACTCAAGGAAACTTAAAATCAAAGTTTCCTGCTTTGATTGAACATACCATCAATTTTAGAAGAGATGAACAAAGTCATGAATGTTATTTTGAATAAACAACAAATAATTTATAGTTAATTGAAATAAAAATTCTTTCTTTTCTGGGTTAAGGTAACTCAGTTACATGGAACCAGTGGACATTAAAAAAGTAAATGTCAACATATAATTTTTTTGAGTGTGAATGAGAAAAGTATAATTTAGAGATTATTTTCAGTCAGGTTTTCTCATCCAATCAATGTCTGACCTCACAAATTCCCATAAGACACTTCTCCTGAATATTTGAAGCTGTAATAGCTGAAGAACGTGCAATAAAATAAAAGCTTTTATGCTAAATAATACCAAAAAAGTCCACATTCTTTAAAGGTAACACAAGATAAACACAAAGAAAAGGTGTTTTATAATGATTTGTATTCAGTGTGAAACTAATTAGATAAATAATTAAATAATTTCACAATTAGGGTTATTTTAACACTGTGTGTTGCCCTGTGATGGACTGGCGACATGTCTAGGACGTAACCCCACAACCTCTAAAGGGAATAAGTGGGCAAAGATTAATTAATAAATTGATAATTCCGTGTGGAACACCAGACAACATCTTACAGAAAACACTAGTGGACATCACATCAAACCTAATGAATGGTTTACCCTTTAAATGAGTGGGAATCTCAAAGCAGATGAGCAAATACTTATAGAGTATTTATACATATGCAATAAAGAGTACAATACAGCAAGATAAGAAAATAAAATGTATATATTCGTGACATCAGTTACGCATTTCTGCTTAGCTACCATCATAAAGCCCTTAACAGAAACTGAAAATAGGTTTGCAGTGTTTAGAATAATCCTGGGGGTACTGATGACCAGCTCTTTTGGAACCTAGAATTTTTTTAAAGATTATTTTTAAAATGCCTTTTATTCAGTTTGTTATTGAGTGATCTTATGAGTCAAGATGGAAAAAGACCTTTGACGTTCCTGGTTAGCCTTTGCAGATCAAAGAGACCAGCATGTGTTTAGAAATAACCTTATGATTGTCATAAAAAGAGGTTTGATTACAAATAAATAATTAAAAACAAAAAGAACATAAGGTTATCGCATATGTTCTTTATGTAGCTGTAAAAATTGCGTACCATCACATTAACTTAAAGGTCAGTGGATGAGTAGTATTTCAGCAGGAACGCTTTCTTGCAGACGGTTAGATGTGAGCAGACAGCCATTACTGAGCTCTTGCCCAACAAATGCTAGGGGCGCTTCAGCTAAGAAATGCCACACACCTTTAACTTTGACCACAGCACTGACAGTCGCAGCATTGAGGTTAAACAAATTACTTAGATTTTTCCATTTACGAGCCTTGAAGTGACAAGTTTGTGGAATCGATTGAGGTCATGTTCGTTTTACGGTGCTGTGCAAAAGTCTGGGCATCTCTGAAATGTTTCATGATTTTCTTTTATAAACCATTGATTGTCTGGATAAGAAATTTCAGTTAAATACAAATAATAATTAAATACAAATAATTACATATAGGAGACAAAATTTCCATAAATCATTCTGCCTTTATTTCACTTATCAAATATCACTGTGTTTGTATGATATTTTACTGAAATGTATTTTCTGCAAACGATACTGGTGTTGCCCAAACCTGCATGTTGCTGGTGTTGCATACCACTGCATCCTAAGTTACCAGTGCTGTTTTAGAAAGCTGCAATAATGAGAAACAAATGTTTTTATAGTCAAACAATGGCAATTAGCTGACTGCATTAGTCCCATTTTAACTGGCCACATTAAAATCTGAATTTCTGCCATCAGAGTTAAACTGCTTTTAAACATTTATTGAGTCTGTGGTGAGAGAACAAAGAAAGTTTTTAAAAAGAAGCATAATTTTTCATTCGTACTTCCCTTTTTCAGCAAAAAGAACTGTATTCATCAATAATCAAGCTGGTTAAATGTTATTAATAACTTTCCACAAGGATGGTGGCATGGAAGTCCATTTTTTATCTGCTGACAAATAAAGTCACAGCAGGGTAGAGCAAGGACAGGAGAACGGCAGGGGAGGGGGAGTTATTGAACAACATTTATATCAAGTGAGGGAGAAAATGAAAGGTGACAGAGTTTTTTGAGTCTGTCGCTTGGTCATCTTTAAAGAGGCAAATTTAGCTTCAAAGAAACAACCCTCGGGCAGAAGCAAATCTTATTAAAGGTCCAGTACACCCCCAAATTTGATATCATTTCATTTATGCAATCTGCACCAATGCTAGATCTAAATTACTCAAGTCTTTTATTCGTTCATTTTCCAACCCGCTTATTCCCTTTCGGGGTCTGCTGGTGCAGATCTCCAGCGCACATTGGAAGAGAGGCGGGGGTAGATCCTGGACAGGTCGCTAGTTCCTCGCTGTCAGGTCTTTTATCTTTGGCTATACCCAGCTGATGCTGAGAATGAAGAATCATAAGAGGAAGGGTTAGGGTGAAGGGGTGTCTGGACTCAGACATCATGCATTACTTACACTTTACGTTCCATAAAGATGGCCACTGAAGAAAACCACAAATAAGTAATTTTGTATTTTTTTTTAATCACAATGTGCATATATAGGTCAACGAATGTTTAAAAACCCACAAAGCACATTTTGCATGCATAATTAGCAGTAATTAGCCCAATTACATGTACATAATAGGCTCAACATTAGGCAACTACCAGGAATGATGCATTTGTTGATCTTTTTGGCTAACATACACAGCTTTGTAGGGGTGTCCCAATAAAACCCCCCGGATTCAAGAGGACGGGTAAAAGCCACGTGAACTGAGATTCACGTGATTCTTCAGATGGCTTCTCAGCAGGGTGCCCTCATCTGGGTCGAGGAAATATTGATGCCTTGCCTTGCAGTACAACAGATGCACTCTGTGCCACACAGGGAAACAGGAAAGAAGACTACAACAGAGAAAACATCAAAGAACACATAGAAAAAAAATCATGGATGTTGTGCGGTTTATACTTTTTTTATTTACATTTATTTCTTCATGTAATACTCAAAAATCTCACATATTTGATCTCTATCCCCAAATCACATTATATTCACAGGAATCTTTTCACATAGTCTTAAATTTGTAGTTTCCAATTGTCGCTAGTTTCCATTTTTCAGTTTTTTCCAGTTTCCAACATACACTTCATCATCCCCAGCATACACTGTTTCACCAGCATGTTGTGAAGGGAGCGTTAACAGATTTTTCATAAACTTATTTAAAGACACTTGTATTCCTTAGGTGGGCACATGCTCCAGTCATCTACAGGCCTTTATTCGCGTTATTGCCCACCATGATCATAGGCTGCAAAACTGACATGTAGTTGAGCTTTCAGGATGAGCCATTTTGGTGGTTTTGTTGTGGCAATTCCAAAGTAAACATTGACGCATTAAATAATTAATCTTCTTAACTGTCTTTAAATAGGTCCACAATTCATACATTCAAAGTTGCGCAAATAAACACTAGTTAGCACGTCCTAAAACAGACATAGAAGTACAATTCATATCCAACAAAGTCCAATATTGCACACAACTTGTATGTTAAAGCTACCATCGGTGGCATTAGCCCTATTTTAAAGGACAATATGAACTGGAACAAAACTTAGAGCTGTACCCATTTGTCCTAGACTTTGGCAGACAATAAATTTGGTGGTTCAAAGGGTGAAACATCCTGTATAGCTAGTGCCCAGCCTCTCCAGTTATGTGACCATGGCCTTATATAAGTCAAATTCTCAATCTGCCTCAAGAATACTTAGCTGCTTCAAACCACAAAACATAAGGAACAAGGTACTCAATAAAAGTATGGTAAAGCAAGGAGACAAATGTGATCAACAGGCACCTTCTTTTAATCCTGGGAACAGCTTTGTTTAGATAACAATATTTTTTGAGGTACTAGGGGGTCATTATCATACAACACAGTCAATATTTGGTCTTGAGAAGACTGAACAATGCTGCAGGGGAAACATATTTTTTTTATTATTTGGGTCTGAGGATAATACAATCCATGGGAGATTTCTACTGGATTAGATCATCCTGACATTGCTTAACCCACTTCGTGAAATTATCAATATGTGAAGACTGAACTTGCTCTGAATGAAGGCAGAGTGAATTCATAAATTCTGCATAACTATTGGTAATGTTATGTTAGAGCTAGTGTGACGTGATAAAGGACCAGCATGTGAAAATACATCCAGCAAGTTATTAGACTCAATTCCGGCCAACACAATAAATCCATTATGCTTGAAGCCTGTAAATAAGCAGGGTTCAGAATCACCTCGAACTGTTGGATGCTGGAGGTGTGAAAAGTATGCAACAGCAGGTGCTAAATGATTTTAGAAAAAATAAAAAAAAAACATGCACACACACACACACACACGCACGCACACACATATTTACATGCTTACACACACAAATGTGTCACTGTTTTTGGTGTGGGGGAAATTGAAAGCAACCCAATCACTTCCGCTGTAACCTGTCGCTGAGCTGATGAAATACGTAATACTACTATACAAAATAAATACATGACTACTCATCAACAATCTCCCAATAATATGTGGTTCACGCACTGGTTTTGAGGCTTAGATATACAGTTGTATGCAACAGTTTGGGCTATTGCAATATCACTATTCACAAAATCTGAAACGTGAAATAAAGTTCACATGATTTATGGAAGGTGTGCAAGAATTATTGAAACAAAATTGGGCATGTGCATAAATATAGTCACCCTTGTCATTTTATTGATTTATCAAAATTGGTTTGGTACCCTCAGTGACCTCTGACCTTCACATGTGAATGAGAAAGCATTTAAAGGAGGGCAATTGTAAGTGTTTGTCCTCTTTGCATCTTCTCTAAAGAGTGGCAACATGGGAGACTAAAAACAACTCTCAGATGAGGGAAAAGATACAGAAATCTGTCTCAGAGATTTAAGCTCTGCAGGGGAATTAAAATTGTGCAGAATTGGAAGACCAGAAGCATATTTCTAGGCCCGAAGTGGCAGTGTGATGATGCCCCTGTGAGACCTCATCCCCAGAGACTTAGTTATGGTATTGCCTTGGAAAACATCCTGTGATCTGATTGGGTGATTGAGGGTTACTTATCTTGCCTGTGAAGTTTGGTTGATTCCACTCTCATAAAAGTAAAATGTGATTATGAATAGATGTGCGATCTCTTTTAAGTATTTATAATTATGGAATATTTGCACACCATTGATTTATTAATGAAGTTAGCTTTATTTTGCAGTGAACTGCTGTAGCTCAGCAATAGCACCCCTGTGCATGGCTTAGCCCAATTAAGGCTGTAGGACATGCTGCCTATTTAGAGGGAGGCTGGGGGCATGGACTCTTGGCTCCTGGCAGAGGACTGAGAACACTCGGGACTGCTATTAGTCTATGATGGAGCCCCTCCATTGAGATGCAACTTTGTGCTTTTGAACTTTTGTTGAAGTTAGCTAGGGAGCTAACAAATGTGTAGCATATATAGGTTCTACTCTCTAGCAAATCTTTCATTTTTGTTACTTTAGAGCTCAGTGTTTTGTTTTTTTATTGGGTTGTTTAGTTTGCTTTTGGTGTTAATAAACCACTGGTGCTTTGCAAGTCTCCGTGTGTAATCTCCTCCTTCCTCCACTCTAAAACCCTCGGTTCCCACACTACGACAGGCAGACCAAGTAAAATCTCAGATAAACAGAGGCGCAGGATGGTGAGAACAGGCACAGACAACCCACAGACCAGCATCATCTTGCTGCAGATGGCGTGCATCGTTCAATTATTCTGCACACTTTACACAAGAATCCCCAGACATCACTCTTATTGAAGAATTCGGTGTGATTTAAAGCTGGTTGTTCATGCTCGTAAACTGTCAAACTGATTGAACTGGAAATGTCGTGTAAAGAAGACTAGTAATACCTTAAAATACCTTCTGCCAGACACGAACTGGAAGCTACAGAAAACATTTTAGAGGCTGTTATTTATTTTTGTAAAAGGAGGATGTAGAAAATATTGAGTTAATTTTTAAGATAATTCTTGCAATTTCCATAAAGCATTGCACTTCTCAAATACCACTGTGTTTGTCTCCCTATACGATGTATTTAACTGAAATATCTTAATCCAGACAACCAATTATTCATAAAGGAAAATCATGAAAACTTACAGGGGTGCACAGACTTTTGCATACCACTGTAAGTAGATTGCAAGTAGCTCATCACAATTAAAAATGCCTAATATCTTGGAAATAAATTCAACTTAAGAAAATGAGCAACAAAGTTTGAACAAAAAAAAAAAAGCTAATGCATCGTCATATAATATTAACTATTTTCTGTGCATCACTATGATATAGTCCATCCCAAGATAAAAAGTAGCGGGCAATCAGAGATCAAACAATCACTATAGCTCAAACAGGGCTAGACGGAATCTCTGTCTGAACAATTTGATTGGGTGAAAGCCATCAGAACCGCAAAAAGAGAATCATAACTGTCTGAACATTCGTCTCGATGGCCTCGGCCTTCTGTCTCAAACCAATTTCTGATGAGGCAAAGCAATTAGAGGCATTCCCACAGGCTCTTGGGTGTTCTGTCTCCCGCACAATGCTGAGGAAGATACGGATGCTTGTTTATCACTTCAAATTGAATGGTGATTTTCCCAATTATCAACAAAGTGTATTACTTTTTGTGCCTTGTTTTCTAGGCCAGGATGCTCTGTATAACACCGTTGCTTTCATTAAGTTTTCTTAGGCAGAACAACGGATCAAAGTTGAATCCAAATTGTACACATTACTGTCAATTAAAGGAATTGTTTGTGAGTTTTCTTTTTTTTTTTTACATTCAACCCATTTGCATTTTGTGATGGATTTCAAGCAGTAGGGCAGCTCCATTAATAACATTTTCAGAAGCTCAGAGAATTTTCAGTTTTAATCAAATCTAATTCCCATATAAAGTCGCACTATGTGACATGTTATTATAAAGCAGCCAAGCACTAGTCACTGGCACACACACGTCTGCTGCTTGTTTGGGAAATACAATATCTAATAGCAAATGTGTCAGACACATCATAGAACATTTAAATAAATATCTAGAATTGAAATGTATAATGTGTCTATATCGGACTTACCGTAATTACTTCATGATTTGAATCGTTAATATGTAAAGAAGCCACAGCTCTTTGTCTCCATCTTGAAGATGTGATTGTCTAGAAGCAAAGAAGGAACTGGTATTCAAAAACAACTGCAGGAACTAGAGTTGGAATTGATTTGGAATAACAGGAAGTTCCACTGTGTTGAATTTACGGCGGTTTCTTAAAGACATTCATTCAAACTTTATTCATGACATTTTTACTCTATACATATTTTAATTAGCTTAGTGTATGAAACAAGTGTGTATCATGTGACCGGCAGAGAGAAGTCAAACTGCGCCCCCCCCAGTCTGGCTGCAGAATGACTTCCAGCTGATACAAGTCTACAGAAAAAAAAAAACTTTAAAACCGTAAAATAATGTAATTTATGTGGAAATCATTTTAATTAGGTTTGAAAGTTATTTACACTGTGAACAAAGTCCAATAGTTTTTTTTTTGTGTAGCTCACAATGGCAAAAAAAAAAATAAAAAATAGTTCCTGCTTTGTGATGTACTTCCTGTTGTGTTTCAAAGACCAACCAAAAACAGGATTCCAAATATTTTACTATTACATGGGAGATATTTCTCCATCATATTTTTTTACAAGCTTAGCAAAATTGCATTGAGACAGAAAGAGACGTGTAGACAGAGGAGGAAGGCTGGGAAATGACGATGTGTGCACAACTGCGCATCATATATGTCCGAAGCACCGGGCACTACACCACAAGGCCAAACCCACAATCATAAATATGGAACACTATTTTTCACAAAGAGAACGATGAATGAAAGTTGGTTCTTTTGATGAAGTATGTTGTAAAATAGCCGCTCATAGCGACTTTGTACAGGAAATAAATAAAAATGCCAAAAAATCTCTGCATTTTTGTCAAACAGCTGTGATCAGGCACCACCAATAATATGTGTTCTTTGATTTCTTCACCAGTGTGGAACGGTGTGCATCTGTTGTACCGCAAACACAACCCAGACGAAGAGCACCCTATCGAGAAACCACCTGAAGACCCTTGTGAATCTCATTTTGGATCGATGTGTAGAAGCCTTTATGTTATTGCTCTGATATTTCTAACTTCACACACTGCCTATGATATGAATGTGTACGCAGTGATTTTCAAACAGTCAGAGACCTCCAGCTGTTCTGACCAGTATTTTAATTTCACAGTCCAGTCAATTGTTCCTATAGACAATTGCAATGCGCCACAGCAGGCTAAAATAAAAAACCGAGATGACCTTTAGAAACAAAAAGCTGTAAGAGAGCTGTTCCGGTTTCATTCGCTATACTTTATTTCCGCATCTCTTCTCATTCCGTACACAGTTGGATTTCACTCCTCCATTTTGTCTTCCCCACATGCTCCCACACACACACACACACAAACACCATCAAACCATGATTCATCATAGCAAGTAGTCACACGGTTCACATCCTGTCACTCAATGCCAACAAACAGAGACCTGTTTGCAGTTCCTCAGTTGTCCCCTTCTCCTTTCATGCCATCTTTAAGGCACTGAGCTGCATGCTGTGATCATGAAATTTAATTAGCCGTCTGTTACATAAGCCTTAGCTCAGAAATTCAAGCGAATGGGTGCTATTAGGCATCGGGCACACAGTATTACTGACGATCATGAAACGGGTTAATAATAAACATTCAAAAGAACAAATATAAGAATACTATAAACTGTGCTATATTTGTGCAGTTTTACATCTGAAAAAGCAGAAAGTGGTTAAACAGAAACAACAGTTTAGATATGCAAACTGCATACATTCACCAAAAAGGAATAACCGTAGTCTAAATGAACTGTAGTGATTTCTGATCTCAATTCTACAAATAGCAGCAAAAATTATTAAAGTTTAGTAAGCTTCTGAAAACTCCCTAAAGATTTAGCTTCTCATTAAAAGGGGCACTACCGTGTCGGAAAAGTATATCACGTGCCGTAATTGATACAAAGTAAAATTTACCCAATAAATATTGTCAATGAAAGTGCACTGGTTAAAAGACAAACTCCTTCAGATTATAAACACCGGTTTGATTTAAAATAAAATGCAGAGATATATATTAGCTCATTTTGCAGTCTTGGTACGAAGGCGCTTTTTGATGAAATTTTCGCTCTCTTTCTCCTCAGGATTTCGACCAATTATCTACAGGGAAAAAAACTTGATTTTAATTGGGATTTTAAAAATATGCTTTATTATTTACAGCATATTATTATTCAAGAGTTTGGTGTTACCTGGTGAGCAGGTATGTCCATGGGTGAGGAGATCTCTGGTCTGTCGAATTTCCGTTTATCGCGTTTATATTTAAGATTTAAAGATGTGGTCCCAGCATCAGGGGACTTTCCACCCATTAATCCCATGATCCTTTTCGCTGTGAGAGAGAAGGAATGTGATCGTTACATTGCGACAAAGTCTAGCACAGAAAAGTATTACAGTGAGAGATGACGCTGAAATACATGCTGACCTTTACTCCCAAGGAAGGTGGGAGAGCGCTGAAGGAAATCTCCAATCTTCTGGAGCGCTTTGTCCTTTTTGCCTCTTTGGTTTGTCTCCAGGCAATTTGAGGGCTGAGAGGATTGAGAACAGAGCTGATCACTTGCTGTAATCACTCAAAGCTGCTATGATCAGGATTCACAATCACCGTCTCATGACAGCATGCGTGTGTTGCAGTGAATGTGAACCACTTTCTTATTCTCTGTATGTGCTCTTCAACCCGACTACTACCTGATTTAAATTCAAGCAGCAACCTCCTGCTCTCCCTTGAGTTGGTAAAACTGAAGCGACTTAAACTGAAATGTATTGACTGGCCGTTTGAGGCACACGACAAAAGGGAGTCAATCCAGCAGATGGATTCCTTTGGGAAAACATAAAATGATAGAGCTATTCGCGTAGGTTTTGCTTTTATTATAAGTAACTGGAGTGTAAGTAGTCCGGAAGCCCTTTTGTGAGGACATCTAACTGCAGCTTCACTCCTTTAATTACAAAAGCTTAGGCGACACTACCTGGGTAGTCATGGGTGCGCACGTTCAATATAGTTACAGATGAATCCAAATGTGAAGAAAGATTGGATAGTGTTTTATTTGAGTCTTTTAATGGTTTTATAGTGATTTAGAAGAGTATAAACAATCAAATATAGTAAATTTGTTTCCTCCAAACACCACTGGGGCATCTATCAATGTGGTTTTAATTAAAAGTTTATCACTCAGTATTGAAGTTGCTCTTAATTATTCACTCTAATCTCCCTCACATCTACATTGAATGGTAGACAGTAACTTTGCATACGTCATGAATATGCAAATCAGTAACCAATAGGTAAGTTACTGAGGAGTTGTTACAAAGTTTGCTGAATGACGATACTATTTCCAGAAGCCTGGGCTAGAAAATTAAGATTTTAAGAATTACATTTCCCATACAATTAGACCAATATTAACAACATATTATTAAGAATTATTAACATATTATTAAAAACACTGAATTTTCAAAGTGGCACAATTATGGATTTTTGAAGAGTTGTCAGGAAAAAATGTAAGAATAAATGAGTATTTTATCAATGAAACCTGTTGTTGAGGGTCTTTTGATTATGTACGAGTCTGTAAGAATGCAGAGATTTGCAATCTTCAATTGAAAAACAAAGCGTGACATGAAGCTACTCTGTGTTAGAATATTTATCATATTCATTACAGAAGACTCTGGAAGCAAGGTTTAAGAAGATAAAATAGAAACTGTGGGTTTATTTAGATTAACATCTTAAAACCATGCGGCATTGAGAACAAAAGAAAATTGGAGGAAGGGGGAGGAAAAGACCCTGAGAGAGCACTCGCTATGTGTCTCTCAGCCAAAAAGGGGCATCCTCTGTTGTGCTGCCTTATTCAAGCAACTTGTAACCCCTTGTTGTGGTGCAACTTCCTGAGCTAGCTCAGATTGTAAATATCTTTTCATTTCAAAAGGATATGGTGGAAATTAACACGTTTTGAGAATCGAATGACACTGTTGAACTTATCTGTGTTTTTATCAACTTTATATTTTTAATTAATGGCTGTAAGTGTCCATAATATAAAAATTCATACTGTAGAAGATTTTATATGCTTCCATCATCGTGGGAGTTTTGTTTATTTTCAAAGTTGCTCTTAGCAAAAAAACAGGTTATATGTAGATCACTGGTCTCTAAACTTTTAACCCCTGTGACACATCAGCCTTGGCCACATGCCCCCAGTTATAAATGACTCTTAATTAGTGACTATTAATGGATTATGATGCATGCATAAAAACACACAAATAATTAAAGTTTATTAGTTTTCACAAACAGAAATATATTATAAAGTACGATTGTCAAGTATATTGCCAGGTTCTCTTTCGTAAGTGAAACAATCCTCTCTGTTCAATGCGATGGATGTTCCTGGGCACAGGCACAGAGACATGAGCTTTTGCATATAAATAAAGAGAAATGGAAAACAAATATGTTTTGTTTTATTTGTGTTTAATCTAATGAATATGACACATATTAATATGGACACGAACAATGCGTTTTTTCAGAACACTAAAATATTGGAAAAACAGGTTAATGACTTTAAAAAAAATTTTCAGTCTGTGGTCTCTTTCTCTCTTTACAGCTACTAGTAATTTTCTCTTTCTCATGCTGTCGTAAAGCTGTTCAACTTTGCTCATTTTTTTTACTTTTTAAGTCCATGTATGGCACCTTGGTCTGACATGAGGACAATAATCTAAATGTCGGTGAAACTTTTTCTTAATAAGAGGATTCCTCACAATTTTTTTCTCTTTCCAGAAGTTATAATTAGTTTTTAATTTTTTTTTTATTTTTATTTTGCAGCTTTTTGTCATGAGGTCTCAACTGTTTGTTCATCTGATGCTGAAGGAAAAGTTTCCAACTCTGCGGGGTCTTTTATTTTTTGCCAACAGTGTTTTTTGTCAAATATTTTTAAGATGTGTTTTTTTATGTTGATCAATAATGAATATAATATAATTTAATAAACAAAAATAATAGTTACACTTATTCATGAATTTTGCAATGCTCCATTATTTAAACATAGTTACTTACCTCTTCCTTATGAGGCGTCAGACGAGGAACCATTCTGGTCCGCAAATTCCTGATGTTTTCATTTTCCAGGCCGTCCTATGGATTTTTCAGGTGAACAAGAGTAAATAGGTGTTCCTCAACATTCTTTAGGCCTGTTTCACACATTTTGTGTCTATGAAGTGAAGTAACGAGCATAAAAGTAAGCGTTTGCTGTGCTTTCACACAGAGGCACTCAGTAGACAAAACTATACCGTAAATAGAAAAAAAAAAACAATGCACTTTCTTACAGAAAGTTGATACATTTATTTATTTTTAGATAAGATAATATGAAAACTGACCAAAGACATTTGGCCTGGCAAAGGCTTCGCCTTGAAGTAAACGAGGGCACTTCACACCACACATATAGTGAAACAGGCAGAGCTAAATCAGAGAGCTTGTCTATTGGCCTATTTCACATGGCTGCCATTTTAAGAATGAAAGAGAGGCTCAGGTGGGAAGAAAGCCGAAAGTAGAGATAAACAACCAAGGCTCTGATGAACCTGGAACTACTGCCAAAATATTAAATAATTTATCTTGAAAATTGGGTTGTTTAAATGAAGGTTAAATAAATGAATTCCCATAGCGTCAAAGTAGAACTTGCACATCAGTAGGACATCCTTATTTTAGATTTTCTCCATAATATTTCTGGATATCTCCCAAATGGAGCATCTCTATCATTCTTTAAATGGCAGCTACATGAAATAGGTGAATGATTGGTCTAATCATGAGATGCAGGGACGAGTTAATATGATCAAACATGGGATGGTTTAGTGAAAGAGAAAAGGAAATAGTGGAGATACATCTACTGCATATTCATGTACCTGAACAAAACCAGAAGCTTAGAGGCAAACAACCACATGATCAAATCTGAAGTATAAAATAAAGTTTAAACTGCCTATAATCCATCGAACAGATTCAGATTCAGACACTTGACAGTTTGCTACAACCTTCAAACTGACGTACAACAGAACAAGCCAACAATCCTGAATCACCAGTGTGAACAAATGACTGGTGTCAGTTTAAAAATTCTCCCTCCACTCATCGTCTGTGAAGTGCTTAAGGACAGTGAAGGCCAAACAAACAATACTTTGGTTTCATTCACAGATGCCTTGATTTAGCTGCAGAAAGCGGATTTATTTAAAGCTTGATGGAGTATTTATTTAAAGCACGCAGAGTAACAGATACATCCTCATTGTCTCCAAATTGTGACCCAGTGTGAATCAAACACTATTCTCAGATATTGACAAAAAATTGTAAAATCAGTTTAATTTTTTTTTGTTTAAATTATTTAATTATGACTGAAACAAAAGGCATACATAATTAATTGCTGCATGTGAATCTCACACAAGTATTCTTTTCTGGATCTGAATCTTGCTGAGCTATGTTGAGGCGGACGGAAGTAAAAATTATCTCTAAAGCACATTCTTTAGACATTTGTTATTGAGACTAAATTAAATAGCATTTCCTCAAAGATTGGTATATTATTATAATCCCTAAATTATATAATCCCTAACGTTTGACAGGTATTGCTTTGAGCGCTTACGATAAAACCACGTTTGTCTGACAAGCTGCTACTCTTGGCACCGCTTTCATCTTCTTATGAATGGCTTCAGTATACGGGCCTTCACACTGGGTCTAAGATCCGGGATCCGTTTCTTAGCATACTGGCCTTGGAAACAGCCTTTTTTGGCAAGTGTGAAAACAACCTTTCGGTTCCCTGGTCCCGTTCCAGAGAACACCTGCAGAGGTGGTTTAGGAAACAATTCCTGTTGTCCTAGGCAGGAAAGGTTGGGACAGGTTAAGGCCTCTACAAACTGATCTTAGCGGGAAACTCTTCATCTGGGTCAAGGATATATTAATGCAATGACGCTTTGTGCCTGAAGATGGTGCAAACGGTACAACAGTTGCGCTCCCTGCTGCACAGGGAAACAGGAAAGAAGAGGACGACAATAGAGAACAAATCAAAGAACACATTGGGGGAAAAAAAATCAAATGTTGTTGGCTGATAAAAGGAAGTGGTTTGACAAAAAAAGTTGGGAAAAGAGAGGATTTATGGCATGCTATTTCATTCCTGTTTCCTATGAAAATGTGGGATGAACGCCAATATGTGAATCTTTCATCTTCTAACTGTTTCATCAAAAGAGACAGCTTTCATTGGACGTTTTCCTTGCAAAAAAATGAATCCGATATTGCAGTGATTTTTTACTGTAAAATCAGATCATTTGAGGTCATGAAAAGAATTCTATTTAAATTGTGATAAATTAACTTAACAATATTGTTGACATTTACTGGCAAGACTGAGGAGTAAATTCAAGTAAATTTAATTACCTACGAGTAATTACCAACAGTGAATCTGCATTATCGCTCTCTAACAAACCTTGCCAAGTAATGCATGAACAACTGATCAATCTACAGGATAAATAAATGATTCAATCTGAAAACTGATGAGTCACTGGGGAGCGACTAAAAATGCTTTCAGTTACCAGACCACATCCTTCCTGTCTGTATCTTCCTCCCTCAAAAACAATATCACATCTGTGACATTGTGCGTGACAGCCAATGCAATGATCGCAACACCACGCAGCCCAAATGGGACGGAAGGGGGCAATTCTGTGTCTGTCACACCTGTCACCTGCTGTTGCCAAAGCTGCAGCTTCCACTAAAAGCAAAGTAATTCTCTAACTCCCAGGAACGAATGGCTTGTTCTGTAGCCTGGTGCAGGTGTTACCCTGTCATGAAATGGGAATGGTAATTACAATTAATCAGATGTGGCGAGGGTGAACCCATGGCATGATTATGATGATTTCCCTTCATTATATGTGAAGGGTCATAACCTTGAGGAAGACTGCGAGTGAGGGATGAATTATGGCTTCTTGTTTTAAAGATTTACAGAGAGTTGTCTCTGTAAACCTTTGCCCTTTATGCATCATGTAGGATCAAATGTCCAACTGTGAGGGCATGGACGGCTCTTACATTAATGGATCTGTAAAACCACAGCAAATCCCACTCCATTAAAACACCCACTTTTGTAGAAAGGTTATTTGTCTTTGATGCACAAAAGGCTTTAAGGATAATGACTCCAAAGCAGCATTTACACCGCCAGGAACTCTAACTGGATGGCCTGCATGAATAGTGCCAAAGAATTCAAATTTGACGATGATAGAAGCCACAAATGTAATTCCAGCATTTTTACGAGGGACACATATTCTGTAAAGGTCATGTTCTTTATGTAACATGCAGACCTGGTTGATAAAAGAGCCTTTAATTTTATAACAGCTACACACTTGAGTAAAGTTCTGGCCGCTGCTCCCAACTTAAGAAAAATTTGAGGTAGTGGCAATCAAACTGTTATTCTATTCTGTGCTTTATTGACTTCTTAAATACTTTTAGCAATAAATCTATGTGTGGCAATTCAGGTAACGTAAAAGTTACTCACATGATCAAATCGAGCGACTTGGATCTTAAATCACCTTGGGACCAATATTGTTTTTGCATCCATTCTTCTCCGTTGAGAAGGATGTCTGGTTTACAAGGTAGCTGCTATTAACTAAAATCTTGATAACAGACTATCAACATGTCTGGTAATCTTGTTTGCATCATTCATTTCATAATGCTTCAATACAAATATTCCTGCAAGTATTCAGTGTTTCGTCTACCGTTAACGGGGGGCGGAGCTAAGCAAATTAACTATTTTTTGTGCTGCTGAAATAAATGGAGTTTCAGAAAGACAAGCACAGAATGTAGAGTTTGAGAAGAAATTTGGTTTCTCAGCGATTTAGGTTGTAACCAAGAGATTTGTTAAATAAACTACTTTGATCGGCGAGTCATCAACAGGTGCCAACAGTAAAGTTACTAGCGGGTTCCTGGAGTTTTTTCCCCAAAGAACGCAAACTGCATTTAGTTTTAAACAGTTTCTAGCCTTTGTTACCAAGATTGAACAAAGGTCTCATCAGCACCCCCACCATCCAACACAGAAACATAAGAGAAACACTGGCACTTGGTTGCTTATTTGACCAAGGACCCCAACCTGACTGCTACCATTGGAACCACAGGTACTAACCATTGTAGGTTTAAAGCTAAACCTAAGTTTTAATGTGGGTTAGACTATACGAACATTTGGCCATGATTTAAACTAAATTAGGCACGTGCATAAAAGCAGGTACTGTTGTCCTTTTTCTGATTTCAATACCTTTAGCATTAATTATTAAAAATAAAAATGTAATCTCAAAGGGAGCCTTTGAATCCAATTATAAGAAAGTATTTAAAGGAGGCCAAATGTAAGAATTGCTACTTTTTGCATCTTCTCCAAAGAGTGGCACTTTTTTTTGTTGTTTAAATAATATTTACACACTTTCCATTAATCATATAATCTCTATTTCACTTCTCAAATATCACTGTGTTTGTCTCCTATTCGATATAATTAATTTATAAAGGAAAATCTGGAGAATTTACAGGGGTGTGCCAAACTTTAACATACCACCTCATACATGACAGGTGCAAAGCTTTGCTTTTATGTCTATTTTGCAGACAAGCAATTCCAGAATCCATTTTCAAAAATGTTAAAATAACAGATTGGTTCCACAGAAATGTTGAGCAGGGACTATAAAAAAAAGGTCAAAAGGGTAATTATATATTTTTACTACCGCCACTCTTAAGCTCTGCATGAAACTTGAGGAACATGACCCTGAGTGTCTGAACAATACCAGACCATTAAGAATCCTGAAGGTGGAAGTGGGTACCTAAGGACAAGGTTTGGCGAAATCTTTCTTTTTCACAGCACTGCTCCTGCCTCCTTTCCTCTTCAAACGAACACAAGCTCCATTAAAAATAGTTTGTGCCATTCATATACAAAATTCTTCAACAATTAAGATGCTCCAGAGCTTCTAGAAACATGACTGTTGCCAGGGACAACCAGTGCAGGAGCAGACTATTTTTCCAGAATAAAAGAGCACTTATATGGAGTTGAAAGCATTCTTATACTGAGGTGCAAAACATCTTCACTTACTGCAGTGTTTTCAGAGAATGGCATGACCTATACAGAGTGGAAAACTTTAAGTGCTCTTATAAAACGTGATGCAATATAATGTTACCACCCTGTTTAGACAGAATTTATGGGAGACTTGCATTAGTGTATTTGTAATTCTTTTCCCTTGAACAATTCCATTACATTTCCAGAAAAGGGTTTAAAAATCTATAAGAGCTGTTGTGTATCTTTAATTATTGTTATTGGTCGGCAGAAAAGTGCTTATGCTGCTTTTGTGAGGCTAGACCACGGCACACTCAACCACACGCACATAAAGTTTTGCTCTTTAACAAAGAAAGAATAGATACTTAATGGGAATGCCATTTAGCTGCTTATGCACAGTAAACACGTGTAACCGAGGTCCCCAAGAACTTTCAAACCTTGTTAGTGACTAATTAGAACAATTAAAATGCTAATAGCTGTGCAGATTAGTGCAGCAAATGTTATCTGATCTTACAAAGAATGGTAATATTTTATTTTAATATATATTTTTAATTAAGACAGGGAAAATTCATTAATAATTCACCTAAAAGTGAAAAGATTACATTTTGGTACTGTTGCAATGCCATTTTCACATTTTTAATCACCAAAAGAGAAATGCTAAGCATCCCCAGTCAATAAACCTTCACCCTCTAATAAACCCCCCTTTAATAAAATATAATCCCCCTTTCGAATGTATCCCGAACTCCCAAGATATATTTGCTTAATGGATTTCCCACAACAGTTCAGTGTAGTTCAGATTCAGAGACTGGCCACACAATTACAGTCAAACCCCTGCTGTGTTTCAGATTCATATTCTGATGGCAATTTCAAAGTGAGTGAGATTTTTTTATTGGAAGCGTAGCTCCAAATTTTGATTAATACAATAAAAATGACACATTTATATGGGAAATAAAAATGATACGACATTTAAAATTAGAAGAGAAACTGCCTCCTGCATGGGATTTTTGCTGGAATTCACAAAAATAATGATTTCAAACCACTTGAGAGACTCAGCCCCTCTATGGATAAAACTAATTGAAGACCTTTATCCTTTTAATATACGAGAAAGTAGAGTGACGGGAAATAAAGCAAGAGAGAGGGTGGGAATCCTAAATCGAATCTGCATCACCATTCGAAATCGTGCTTTTTATATGGATACAGCTCATGGTACACTACACCATGGGAGCTGAACTTATTTATTCGTATTTATTCATACTGTGCAGCACTACCATTAGCTTAATATCCTGGACTATATGAATGTATAATCTACTGCAATGGAGAACGATTTGCACACTGACTTTATTTTATAGTCATTAGTTGATATTTGCAGTCTGGCTTACATTTGTTTAAACATGGTGTAGCTACAGAGTGGAGCTAGAACTATATTACGTTAATCATAGTAACACCTTCATTTTAGAACACCACTGACAGTTCCTTAGCAACCAAAATTTCTGAAATCTATTGATTTCATGATCTAGACAGTTTGATTATGTTACTCACTTAACTAACTAACTTATAAAAAAAAAACCCTCTGAAGCACTGATTTGATTTAATTTTCTGTACTAGCTTGAAAGTGTTTTATGTGTATGTCTTCTGATCAATCCACTTTGTACTGCTTGATGTTTACTCCCAATGTAAGTCGCTTTGGATAAAAGCGTCTGCTAAAAACATAAATGTAAATGTATTATATTAGGTCACTGACTCCCCAATAGCAAAAGCACTGTTTACCATAGCAACTCAATTAGCAAATCTCAGCTTTGGAAAATAACAGAGACATTGGGGTTGGTTTATGCTACTCAAATTGGCACAGGGAGCATTATGTCACGGACACTTCATAGCAACCAGACTGTCTATGTAGCAACCAATTTGTCATATATCTAGCTCAGCTTAGGAAAATAAAATAGACATGAGGGTAGGTTTATATTACTCATATTGACAATGAGAACATTATGTCACTGACTCCTCCAACTTTTTACCTAAGCAACCAAATCAGAAGATTCAGAAAATGCAAAGTAACGCGGGACTTGGTATAAACCACTCATAGTGACAAGAAAACCTTTTAATGACATCATTGACTTCTCCCTAGCAACCAGATTAACCCCCGAAACTGATAAAAAAAAACCTACAGCTCAGCTCAAGAAAATCATTGATAAATGGGGTTTATATCACTTCTAGTCACAAGATGGAACATTTTAAAAGTTGTTCAAAGCCAATATCAAAGTTGATGAAGTGAACTTTAACCATCAAGTATTCATTTTGAAGTCATTTTTAAAGTCATATCGGTAGAATAAAAATCTAATGTCATAAATAACGACTCATCTTAAGTGACTTGTGATAAGTGCATTAATATTAGTTTATTCTTGAGAGTTGAGAGCCATGGAAACAACTCTATAAAGTCCCTGTACAAAACACAGATTAACTTGCATACGCAAGAATATATGTACGTATGTATGTATAGCTTAAACTCTACACTTTGGCTTCATCTGTCTGAGAATGGAGAATAATTTCACCTCATATTAAATTTCCCATTTTATAGAATAATAAAAAGAGTGCATGCCCGCTTTGAAAAACTGATTACTTAATTTTCCAGGGAGAAGTATGGCTTTAATTTTGAATACACTCTTCGCTTCCCCATAATTCAAGAGGCTGAAATGCAAGGATTAGACTTACAGCTCTGGACTAAATCACCGAAAGCCATTCCAGTCTCAGCACTCAATTCTAATTTGAGTTAAACCTGCCACATTTCTCACCTTCTCCATCTCGCCGCTCTTCCTCTTGCGTGCAGGTCTGGTGATTTTCACAGTAACGGCAGCATCTTCACCCTGACGCTTTAGAGCAAAACGATCTGGCTGCAGAGGGCTGAAGGAAATCTCCATTTCAGGCTGTGGAAATCTGGAACGTCTGCCTGTTTCTGTGGAGATCTCTGAGGAATCTAACACCAGTGGACCACTACCCGTTGAACTCTGAAAATTAATACCAACTTTATTATAAACATAACGACTTTAAAAATGTGCATTGTTTTATTTTGATTGCTGAAAACATTTGTCTGAGACTGTAATGTTAGAGAAACGGTGAAATGGTGCAGATCAGGGATAAAAGGCAGTGGTAGGCAAAAGTTTGGGAAAAATGTAACCTTAATAACTTAATTTCACTTATTAAATATCACAGTGTTCATCTTCTAAATGGTATCCAGACAACCAAAAATGAAAAATCACTTAGTGTAGAGGGGTGCCCAGACTTTTGCATACCACCGTAATTTAAAGCACGCAAACTAAGCCAACCATGAACAAACCTCGGGTAAACGTTAACACAATTTAATGTGTTATAACTAGGAACATTCTAGCCTTAGTTTTGCAGTGGAAAATAAATAAATCAAAAGTTCCTTTTGTAATTTCTACATTAATTCAATGCCATTCGAAATCAAATAAATCAAGTTGCCAGAAATAATTTTTTTTTTTTACACAAAATTCACTGATATATTTAACCCGCAAATTGTTGATTCCTCTTTTGATGAATATGACCCAGCTAGATTTAGAACCACCGCATTCCTATTTCCCTTCAAACCAACTCGACAAACATGATAGTTACATAAGTGGCACATTACAAAGATTGTTTTTCTTTTTGTCCTAACCCAGACAAGTCACAGAGGGGTTCTCGTGGAAAAAAAAGAGAAGGCTACCGGTGAAATTTAATAACCACACTTGTACTTTAAAGATACAGTGGTACCCCGAGATACGAAATTAATGCAGGATGACGTTCAGATCTCGAACAATTTGTATTTCGAAGCAAGTTTTACATGCAAACGCCTAATCTGTGCAACTGCTCTCAGAAACAACCGTATAAGTAGATGAAAAAAATGGAAACGTTTCTTCCCAAACATTCCTTAAATCTACACATTGTTAATGTAATAAATGATATTAAAGCACAAGCAAAATACGTAGTATGTACACAAATGTGAAACCTAAGGTGGAACGGTTGGCAGAAAACATTACGGCACCACGTATGAAAGTGAACTCTCTCGAGATATTTCACGAATTAATAACACAAACACAGTTTCAAGCACAAGCGCAGACCGATGGAGAGAGAGCTTCTGAAAACGCGTTACGGAGGTTTTTCTAACTTGCGCTACAGAACAGCACTTTACACGTTATAAACGTTATTTCTTTTACAACACCTTGACTCTAACATTTGTTATAGTACACTATTGGTAATCTATACATAATGTTTCGCTGTGTTGTTGAAGTACATTTCGTAACTCGAAGCATTCGAATCTCGGGGTACCACTGTAATTGTTTGAGTGTTTGACCTATTCTTGCAAAAATGTTGACATTGTATAGCCCTTTTAACAGCCAGGCCAATCAGATCAATGCAGTAGCACCAACTCAACAACATTTTTACGTTATAAACAGGGTCAAAATGACTTGCACAATACGCTGGTGTGAGACTAGTTTAATCTAGTTTCAGAGTTAAACAATCTACAGTTGTTTTTACCTGACTAGTGACGGATCCTCTGGTTCTGCTTGTCTGTTTGAGTGTACTGCAGTTCAGAGGCTTCACATCAATGTACTCCGCTTCTGTCGTCTAGCAAGGCAATTAAGAGAGTCTTTCAACACTCTGCACTTAATTACCAACTCTATTTAATTACAGAGCTTTCAATTTAAAGCATGCAATGCCCCTGGATAGAACATATATAAAAATATAACAGTGTGGGCGACAATACTTTGAAAGACAACAATGTATGAAGAAGTGCAAATGAATAAACAGTACATTCTGTTCGATCCTTACGAATGACAATAATGGAAAAAAAAAAAAAAAAAATCACCCAAGGACTCTGCTGAGGTGTATCGAGTTTGAATCACAAGGTCATCCTATATTCTGCTGCAAACTTTGTACAAATTTCAAAATGCTATTCTGTTTCTTACATTAGGACATATCATTTTTTCCTGGCCCCTTGATACAGTCTATACTGGCCATGCACAGACTCTTTCAGGTTGAAACTATTCAAGGAAACATACCTGGGTTGATGAGTGTCTGCGAACACTGTGGTCAGGGGCACTGAGCTGTTCCTTCAGTTTCTGGATCTCTGCCTCTTTCACAACCAGCTCTGTCTGAAGTGCCTCCATCTTGCTGGCCTCAATGACCTCCTGAGCCACAGATAAAATGAAAACTCTTCATCTGAAGCAAAACTGATGACCAATTTGGAGCACTACTACTAGTTCATGAAAAAGCCATTGATTTGACTTGGATTTATAAATTACTGCTAATTATTACTTTCATACTTGAATACTAATTAATGCTACATTAATATATAAAACGTATGACATTTTCAGCTGGGCAGCAACTGCATTCTAATTTAGTCAGGATAAAATAATCTGATATTGGCTTCAAAGTTACAAAATGGCTCTTTGATGTTCTGCTAATACGAATGAAATGAAGCTGTAAAGCAGTAAATAAATTAATACTCACCGTATGAAAGAGAAAAGTGTGATTCAAAGACCCCTTGTGCTCGTGTGCGTTCACATTATTGAGTGGTAATGCCCATGACATTAAAATAAAACGATTCCATGAACATGTGCACTAAACTGTTGATTGTATTTATTCGTTTGAGGATCACCTTCAAGGTGACGCGATCTTTCGGAAATCATTCAAAATGCTGTTTTATAGCGTAATTAACGCAATGACTAAAGTTAAGTCGTTTTACCATCTTTTTAACGTCTTAATATCCGTAAAAATCAGATCAGCTTATTGAACCTCAAACAGGGGATTGTTTAGTCAGTAAACTAAATTAAAGTAAGCAGAGGTTCAATAAGTAGTTATAAAAAAAAAAAAAACATATTATATATATAAATTACAAATGTTTAAGCATGAATAAAAGCCGATAACAACTGTTCATTTACAGTAAGGAAAAAACCTAAATGATAATACAAAACAATTTTTTAAATAAAGTTGATATAGTTGAGCCTTTCAGACAGAGGTCCATTTAATATGTAGCTTTGATTTCATTTACTATATTTTATTTATTAATATTTTTATTTATCCATTAGTGCTGAATCTATTTAGACATTAACATAACTTTTTTATTATTAGACAAAACATTACTTTGTTAAAATAAAAACAAAACATGCTGCACTGTTACTGAGAAATAATGAACAATTGAAATATAAAGTTTTTAATATGATTTTCTAACATATTCAAATGAATGAATGCATACCAAACATGATAACTGTGATAGTGGCAACCCTAGCAATAAACTGGATTTTTGTCAAAGCAGCTGATAAGACGGGAGAAGAGAGATGGTGGATTATATTCATTGTAGGAGTTGTTAGAGGATAGTATTTCTAAAACGAACCTCTGATGGTGGAACAGGACTACTGATGGATTGCAGGGTTTTGATCTGTTGGTCTTTCTCAGCATTGGACGAGAGGAGCTTCTTCAGCTGAATCTCAAGAGTGGACACAAGTGTGTCTCTCTCCTTCCTCCAGCTTTCCATCTCTTTCTCACGATTAGCCAAGCGTGTGGTGAGAGACTCCTATGAAACAATATCAGACATGTATCACATTAAACAGAATTCCACAGACGATCTTTAGATCCTCTTCTCGTTACCATTTCAATCTGTTGACGGACATGTTTTTCTCGATCTTCGGCAAATCGCCTCATGTCTTGGTTTCTTCTCTCCTCAGCCTCTTTAGCCTGAGCAATCAGAACCAACTTCTCCTCCATCCACTTCCTACGCTCTGCCTGGTGCTTCTCTGTGGCAAGCTAAAGACGTATTCAGAATAGCCATTTGAAAACCAAAACGCAAACAGTTGAGGTGAAATGTAGAATCCTTTTGAACAACTGACCAGTAAACTCTCTTGGGCTTGAGTGAGTTGTTGCCGGGCTTTTAAACAGTCATCAGAGAATTTTTTAGACTCTCGGTATTCATTAATTTCTGGATTCATTTCCCTCAGCATCAACAACTCTGTAAATAAAAACAAGGAGTTTAAAACAAAACGAAAAAAAAAAACATGAGATTTTTTTTAAAGATTTTGTTATGGCTGTAGCCTTTATTTAGAACAGCAGGACTGTGAAGAGTGACAAAGTGAGGCAGAGAGAGAGAGAGGGGGAAGGATGGGAAAAATGTTGAGTTCAGGACTCAAACCCATGTCGCCCTGCGTGTATGTCATGCTCACTAACCACTACTCCACAGCGCAGGACAAACAGTTGGGATTTAGCATCAGTTAAATGAGTAGTTTTAATTTAAAGGTGTGATACTTATGATTTTTGTTCTAAAACAGCTTTTTCAACAGTTTTGTCCAAACATTAACCTAATTAATAGTTACATCGGTTATATATTGTAATTGTCTAGCAAACCAAACTTTCTTACCTCTTGTAGTTTCACAGCTCGCATAAAAAAAGGAGGTGGTTGTGAAGGATAATTGCGCTTATAAGTTTACTGAATCCTCAAATTTTCTCAATCCTCACTTGCAACCTGTTTGCTTGTAATCAATATTTGTGCATAAAAGGTTACAGAGTTTCCTGGCTCCTCATAGACCCTTGCCTCTTTCATCTAGTGATGCGCTGACATTTCTGAATTCTGAGCGATGGGAAAAGCAAAAAAAAAAAAAATTAAAAATTGGCTTCACCCAACCACTAACCAAGATTGGGAAAAGGTTTTTGTTGTCATTAATATTTGCAGAAAAATAGCCAAGAAATCCCAAATTTTGCTAGTGTGTATAAACTTAAGAGCACAAGTGCATCAATGCATTCTTTGTTTCCCACTCTGTGTTTTAAAACATTTAACCAGAGAACAGCTACTTTGTTCCCCCACAACACACCTTGAGCTGGATTTCTGTCTACGGGATGCTTTCCATTCACGGGATTATGGACCACAGCTACTTAACAAGAATTCCAGATGAACACATATCTAAAAATAAACTATGCCTGGGAAAAGATTTCGGCTCAAATAAAGAAACAAAGCTCAAATTGCAGTAGACAGCGTTGGGAGATACTTGGGATTGAAAGGAACTTTGTGCTTGGATGTGTTCAGTACGTAAGCGATCACTCATCGTGTGTTGTGGTTTCTGTTTCGTCCTTGGCATCGCTCTAAGGTCATATGCAGGGAACATCTGCTCCATTTTGTGATAATTTTTATTTTCAAGGGATAAAACATTGAGATGAATAGGGTAAATAGAACAATAGAAAAATAACTATTTACACCTCACCACTGCACAAATCAGCTCGTAAATGCAATTAATCTCCATATAACTTAACCCCTCTGCACGCATCGCAAAGGCTGTGCGATTGACACAAAAACCAGATCCACCTGGATTGACCGGCTGAATACCATAAATAAACAAAAAAAGAAACAGTAGTAACACACGTTTCTCACTGATTCAATCTGCTCCCTTACGCAAACCAAATGTACATTTTATCAGTGTTCTTCATTAAAATTCTGCAGCGTTCTCATATAATCAGTTACCTTGATTGAGATCATTTATCTGATTGTCTCTGTTCTCCAGCTCTAGGTCCAGCTGCGTCTGAGTTTCCTCCTGTTCTGTGAGAGCCAGTCGCATGTCTTCAATAACACGCTCCTGCTCCTGCAAGTCTGGAGGCCATTAACGATCATTAATATTCATTACTGCTTGTAACCACACTTTAAATGATAAGCATTAATAAAATAAATGGGGAGCAATATTGATCATGGTCACCCTCATTCAATCAAACACAAAATAAGAAATACCTTTACAAGCTTTCTGGTAGAGCAACAGATTCTCATCTGACTTTGAATCAGAGGATCGCTCCTGTATTCGAAAAAAATGATCGTCCCATGAGCACTTGAAAGGTTTATTAATTAACCATCACTAGATGTGCTTACAGCTCTGAGTTGGTTAATGGTACGGTCTCTGCTGGTGATCTCATTCTGAAGCTGTGACTTCGCCTTTTCTAGATCTCCAAGCTTCAGTCGTAGAGATTTCTCAGACTCTCGCATGGAGGAGATCTAAATGTTCGAGACACGTCAATGATGAGATGCAACACAAGCTCTGACATGCTTGGCACAGACAGCAAAATAGAGTTCTCACCTCTTTCTGGACATGCTGAATCTGTTTCTTGGAGTCAGAAAGTTTTTCCCGAAGATCGGATGAATCATCTTCTCTTCTGCGCAGATCAACAGCCAGATTGCTCATCTTGCATTCACTGGCTTTCACCTCGTCCTTTAAACTAGGTGATAAAAACCACACAGAGTGAATATCACTGAAACAAATCCAAGAAAAACAGATACAACTCTCTCAAAGATTTAAAGAAATATTTTAAATTGACAGCGTACTTATGGTAACGTCTACACTAAACAATACGTAGTACATCATAATATGTAGCATAAAATATGGTCCAGAGTGTTTTCCCTGATTTTACCGAGTTTCTTGTGAGATTAACTCTGATTATTACTGGGGATTTTAATATTCGCATGGAAAACCCTCACAATAATGCCGTCAAAGACCTTTGACCTGACTCAGCACGTGCCACGTATAATCACACACAAAATCTAGTAATCAAAGGGTTTCTGCAGGTTTCACAATGCCAAGTTTAACACTTTTAAGACCATTACAAATCTAAAATAAGACCTGTATCATAATTATGTTTATCTATCAAATTGTCATAAATTAACTATAAAATATCATAGACAAAGGAACCGAATAAATTTAATTAGTGAATGTTTTGTTTCCAGAAATATTGTTCGTAATTAATACTTGAAAAGAACTTCAGACTAGCAACCAAATCGTTCTAAAGGATTGTATATTTAAAATACACGGGTGTCATACACATGGCTATATTGTGAATTATTTTTATATGTGAAATGTTAATATTTTTGCTTGACACTGGCTTTTTGTGATTTAAAAAACTTATTCAGACCTACATATGCACTCATGCCATAAAATCTAACTTCAAACTTTTTAAAAATGCTGTATTTTATTAAGATGTGCATCTCATAAGCGAATCCGTTGTGAAACATTACTGTTGGCTAACAATGGCACATTTTACAAGATTTAGAGAAACGAGAAACTGAAAGAAAAACAACTAACCGTGTAATCTCTTCTTGTCTCTTGAGCAGTTCGGCATCTTTATTAGCGATGGCCTCCTCTGCCACAGCTAGCAGCTCTCTCCTTCTCTCTACCTCTTTCTTGCGGGCCTCCTGCACCGCCTGAGTCTCCTGCTCCACCAAACGCTCCTCCGCTTGCTTCAAACGCTTCTGCAGAGTTGAAAGATTAGCTTCTTTCAATGCCAGAGCATTCTCTCTCTTTGCCAGTTCAACCTCCTTTCCAGAAAGTGCCAGTTTGGTTTGGCAGTCTGCTCCTCTGCTTTTATAATCAAGAAGATTAAGGTTTTCCAGCCCTACTTCCTGATCTTCAACTTCCTCCTTTTTCTTCTGAAGGTTTCCAATCTCCTCCTCGAGTTCAGCTTTGATCTTTCGCAGGTTTGTGATCTCTGCTTGCAAGTCAGAGTTCATTTTTTTGAGATCGTCATAGTCTGCTTTATTTTCCACTTCCTGTTTCAGGAGTGTGAGCTCCTTTTCAAGAGTCAAGATTTGTTTGCTCTTTTCTCCCAGTTCACGATTCTGCTTAGCCATGTGTAATTTGGCAGCAACCAGCTCCTCACACACACATGCAGTGCAGCTCTTTCTGGATGCCACTGCTATGCTCAGACTGCTTTCCACAGCTGCAGTCATTGGTTTGTTTTCAAAGAATGTCTGATGCTCGTCTTTCAAAGTGTGTGCCTGTGAAAGTCTTTCTTCTGAATTCGACTTTAGATCTTGGATGCAAACTTGTAATCTGTGGCATTCCAGGAGTAGATCTGTGATCTTCTTGTCTTTTAGGATGCATTCAGCAAAGCTACAATCCACCTGACCTTTGACCCCTAGATGGGCGGAGTCTTCACACCCTTTTGGTTCTTCATCTTCAATGACACTTAAGTCCTCCAGGGGGCCTATAAAGAATGCAGAGTTTTAGAAACACTAACCAGATATGCATGTATGCAAGTACCGGTACTTGCACTGTGTGTATTCATACATGTCTGTGTATCTATAAAATACAGTTGTTTTTCACCGATGAGTCATATTCTGAATGCAATAATGTGGGTTTCATTATATGAGTGAGATAGAAAAGTATAATATAAAATGTAAATAGCTTTGACATTTATTCTTTTTTTTTTATCATATTGTACTGGCGTGATGAACCAGAAAATCATTTAATACTTAATTATTTCACAATGTGAGTGTAAGACACATGTTTACACACTCTGTCAACTTTTTTTCTCTACAAGATATGAATAATAACTCAAAAAACATTTACCCCGCTCATAGTTAGCAGCTGGGTGAAGCCATTTATTTTCAAACAATAAATAAACCATAGTGAAAACAGTTTAATATATTTTATAAACCTCATAACATGCAAAAAAAACTGACACAAGTGGGTTTGAGTAACTGGTAAAGGTAATCAGTTTCTGGGCTCCTGACCGATTTAGAGAGGAGTCAAGGTCTATGATGAATGGACAGCATCCCCACTGTGAAACAAGAAGGCAGGTCACTGATGTTTTGGGGATGTGTGAGCGCCAAAGCCACCAGGCAACTTGGTCAGAATTGGATAAATGCGCATGTTATCAAAGGATACTGGAGGAAAGTTCATCAGCCCAGAAGCTGCACATGAGACGTTACTGGATATTCCAATCCAAAACAGAAGGCCACATTACACTAGAACAAAGTGAAGGTTCTGGGGGAGAACACAAACACCATGCGTTTCAACGTTCATGCACGACAGCCAAAGAATTTACAAGAGTTGGAGACTTTTTGCCAAGAACAATAGGCTGCTTTACCAACAGAGAAGATAAAGAACCTCATGAACAACTACATCAAGAGACTTCGTTCAAGAGTCGTTGATGTTAAAGGGGGAATACAAAAATAGAGCTAGAGTGTATACTCTACTTTTGATAAGGGTCCTTTGGAAGGTTTCTGTTGTCATTTTGACATTCTGTTGTCACGGTTGTTTTACAATAAATGGCTTCACCCAACTAACTGAGAGAGCATTTTTGTCATCAATCATAATTTCTGATAATCAAAACATTTGCCAGGGTGTGTAAACCCTTGAGCACAACAGTATAACAGATATAGAATGCTTTCTGTCTGAAAGCCTCTTTATGTTATGGATCCTTTGATACTTTAATAATGTTCCCAAAGACACGAACAATGCTTGACGTTACGCCCACTTCGATGCATTATAGTACTTTTTTTTTATTTAGTACAATGTTCTGCTTGTTTGAAATAAATGAACTTCTTTATTTAACTATGACCATAAAAACAATTCACATAAATATTTTAATAAACAAAGCTCATCATGAACTCTGGTAAAACATCCTAAGACATTTTCTATTATAACTTTTTTGCACTTGAAATCCTTTTTCGAGCTCGGAGGATTCGCCGTCCCTTTCGATTCTCTTGGAGAGCTTTTCTGGTGGTGACAAAAGCTGAAAAACCCTTTTCGGCCTCTGGAGCAGGTTCAGTACCTTTCTTGAGTGGCGGCTGTCCATCAAGCACTTCAGGTTCCTGACGCCGTTTTCTATTTGCTGATTTTTGGGAGCTGAGTGCTGAGCTGATGCCCTGTGCAGATTATATAAAATATATATAAATAAATAAATAAAATAAAAACTAACAAAATATTTGACCGCTAACGGCATCATATAAAATTTAAACAAAAGTTCGACAACTTAAGTTTATGACGTTCCTTCCTAATAAATCAATCATTACATTTTTAAAATCACAGAACATGTCAATACATAATAAAATAAAAATAACAAAAATAAATAAATGCTTTAAATGTTTGGAAGCTGGAAATGCAACAATATATTAACTAACATTTGAATTTAAATGTATTTTTGATCATTTGATTAAAAACAATGCTTTAATCGATATCATTAAGTATAGCTGAGTTTTATCATAAATTCGTTGAAATAAATGATCACGGTAATATATTAAAAGTTCCTAGACTCAGATTCTAGACTAGACACACTCACTTCCTGAGCTCTGCTTTCTATATGTTGTTCCGGATTTGTCTGGAGTTTGGAAATCATCTCATCCTTCTGTTTGCACATTTCACTCAGATCTGACTCCCGTTGCCTATGGCTCTCCAAAGCCTACAAATAAAACAAGGCACCAATTAGCATTTACAATTTCTCAACAAAAAAAGAAAACACACACACAATAAAAAAAAAATATGGGTCTTATGGCAAACTAGTCTTGTCTACATTGCGAGTTTAATTGGCTTAGGTATTAGATGGTGGCTGTTTTTACCTTCTTCACCGCCTCCAGTTCCTCTGACAGTCGGCTCTGGGTTTCCAGCTCTGTGAGGGAGATCAGGACTTGGTGTTAGATCAAGCAATTAGGAAGCCTGGGAGTGTGAACACTTAAGTGCATATATTCACAGTTTTACAGTAATACCATGACTGTATAATAACACAAGGTCCCTAAAGCTTTCATCAATTCCATAGAATTTACATAAAAGGAAAATACACTTAAGACGTTTCAAGGTCAAGATGGAGGTTGTTTAAAATAGAGGATTTATAAACTATTACTTTAATTATTTCTGAGGAATACACTTCAATTCAGTTCCATTCATAATTAAGAATATGCAACACGAATTTTACTGAAAATGAATCTGAACTTTTCAGAGTTTAAAAATCTGTTGTGGATAAGGCAGCCGAAAACAAAGTCTTCAAATCAGTGGTACAGTTTTTGAAGAACGTCTGTACATAATTTAAAATAGTAAATGAAGTGTCTAAATAACATCTGGATTAAATTATGCTTAACACACACAAGAAGATAAAGTGATCAAGGCAACTGTACTAACAGAAACACAATGAGTATTGTGTTCATTAAAAAAAAAAAAAAACTAACCAGACAGTTGAAATGGGTCTGTTCCATTTTTTTCTGTTTTCTATTAAAGTACTTTAATATCTAAAAGTAAACACATGTGCTTGAAAACTGTCTGTAAAACAATTGTTTAAAGCAAGCAATCCAATATACATATTATTAAAAAAAAATATGAGCATTGCGTCAAGCCCCTTGGTGTAGTGGATAGGACGCTTGACAAATGCGCAGACTCACTTCCTGTCTCTCTCAACATTTATGAGTATTGCTCCATGGATAAACTATTAAAGAAAGCATCAGATATCCATTTCCCACAGGGTGATGTGAATTTTGTTAGGATAATTAAAACGTTAAAAATTACTGATGGGTTTTTAGAACATCCTTTATAACTCAACAGCACAGATCAAAAGTGACTCATTATGGAATATGGCCCTTTAAACTATCCTGAGCTGAACAAATTGTTGGGAATGACTAACGGCTCAAAACTGTGGCTAATAAAACATAACACGGTAATACTCTATGCTATAGACTGCAATGTTTCACGTTGGAAAAATAGTAGACATAAACAGCTTAGAAGAGATTTGGGGCAGTGGTTAACAATCCTTGATTCATGAACAAGACTTGAGATTGTGATGTCCAAGTTGTTTAAGATGGGGACTAAAGATTTGAGGATGGTTTTGATCATTAAAAAATGTGTAGTACGCTAATTGGCTTTATGGCTATGTTCTTCACAAAAGCCCTCAGTAAAGTCCAGTAATAACACAATAAACTACAAATCAGAAACTTAGTATGACATACAAATCAGTATGACTTTTTGATTATGTCATACTTTACAGACATTATGTCGGTTCACATTTAAACAGTCCTATCTTAAGGCATATGGGATGTTAAACTGCCTTTAAACTTTGGTAAACTATGTGGACAAAGTTAAATTTCACCATAAACAGCTAATAGCTCAACACTAGAATGTCCGATTGCTATCAAACTTGCCACGTGTGTTAAGAGACCATGCAGGAACACATCAATGTAGCAACCTACAGTACCAGTGTAGCGCCACCAGGTGGTCTGACCCATTTTGACAATTGTGATAAAAATTCATTCATTCATTTTCATTCCCGCTTATTCCCTTTCGGGGTCACGGGGGTCTGCCGGTGCCTATCTTCGGCACACATTGGGCGAGAGGCAGGGGTACACCCTGGACAGTTCGCCAGTCCATCACAACATTCACGCACAGTCACACCTAAGGGGAATTTAGATTATTCAATTAACCTAATCGCATGTTTTTGGGGATTGTGGGGGAAACTGGAGAACCCGGAGGAAACCCACGCAAGCACATGGAGAACATGCAAACTCCTTCCAGGAAGGTCACTGGCGAGCCTCGAACCAACAATCTTCTACCTGGAAGGCCACAGTGCTACCCACTGCACCACTGTGCTGCTGTGATAAAAATATTGTACAAAACAATGGTGGCACCTAAACACCTTATTTTGTAGTTTTCATTATTTAATTTTTCCATTTATCCTGAAAATGTAACAGATCCTGCTGGAATACAGCGCCTAAAAAGGCTGCTCTTACTGCGTAGTGCAAAAGCTTGGTCAGCAAGGGGCAATGGCATCTGAAGTGCTTGAGCACTTTGATTCCTGCTTTTACGAGTTAACACATAAACAAACCCAGAACCATCAAAAATGTGCATGCAGGTACTGAATTGCTAGAGGTGCTCATGTATAAATTACTCACCCAGCGTTTTGAGTAAGAGCTGACTCTGAGCATGTTTAAGCTGCTCTGAGAGCTCGGCGACCTCTTTTTCAAGGTCTGTAACCATCGCAGAGACACTGGGGTCAGATGTCACTAAACACGACTGAGCAGCTTCTGCATCCTGTCTGATTTCAGCCACGTCACTGCTCATTGAGTCGAACCAGCTGTCTAGAGACTGCTACACACAGAAAATACAAGGATACATCGTAAGCAAATTTAAATATATATAAAAAACATCCAGACGTTAGGAATACAACCTCTGTTTTGGAAGCTGCAGAATTCCTCTCGTAATCCTCTATAGCTGTTTTTCCCACTAAGTTTTTGAGAATCTCCATTCTCCGTTCACACCGTTCCTCAATCAGCTCTCTCTCCCTGGATATCCGCTCACTAAAATAGAACGCGGAGAGGAGTTCACTAATAGAATGACCTCTAATTTTTTTTCTAATTACATACAATTGAGCACTGGGGCTAGTGATCTCTGACCTGTAATCATCCTGCATCTGGGAAATCAGCTCTGCGAATTCCTTTGTAACTTCATCTCGAACACGTTCTTCGAGAGTTAAGTGCTTAGCTTTCTCTTTGCTTAGCTGCTGTCGAATGTCCTCTATGAACTGCAACTGGCCCTTTAACGACAAGCGACATGTTGAACCATAGCTATGCTACACATAAAATGCAATTATTTCATGCAGATGACAATGGCTCATACCTCATAAACTGCTTTATCAAGCACCACAGTTTCTTTCCCTTCTTCAGTATTTAGCATGGTGCCATCCAATTGACTTTCTTCATCCTCCTCCTCCTCATAGTCAGAATCTTCCTGGACATCCTCAAGACTGGGGTCCCATCGCACAAGAGAGCTGCGCCGTATTTTCGGGTGATCAGCATTGTTGATTATGAATGACACATCTCTTGCACTGCTCTTCACCATCATTGTTACATTTTTCATAGTGAGGAACACCACCTAAAATTCACAAAAAACAGCATTCCTTAAAACAGTGGTCATAGCTGATCAGTATAAGAAAGGCATTTCCTTTCAGAGGCTCAGGATATGCCTCGTTGAGAGCCGGTCTTTGCATATTAAAAAGAGCTGGCATGTCGTGTGACTATAAAAGCAATGATAAGCTCTTCAAATCTCATGCTGCCAGCAATGGCTCCCCATGGATGACAAATGTCAAAAAATCTGAGAAAGAAATCATTACTTTGCTTGAAACTTCGCAAATGCTTTCACAATGATAAAACGATGTTGGGAAAACAAAGCTTCACTTTCACATACCTTTTGAGCCACAGCTGAAAACTTGAGGACATTGAGGGTTTCATCATATGTAGAGGCGCACTGATTAACATTGACAATCATGCAGGCTGATCCCCTTCCTGTGAAGTAGCCCTGCAGATAGTGAGTGAGTTTGCTCTCCCTGAACGGAACATGCTGCCTGAAACGACAAATTCAGAGTAATTAAAAGAGAAAGAGTAAAAGGAAAGATGTGAATTAAAGACTGTGAATACCTCGCTTGCTGGTTATGTCTGAGAGCATTTATGCATTTCCCCAGACTAAGAAGAGAGGTATTTATGTTGCCAGCCTCTTTTAGTCGTTCTCCTCTATTTTGAGTCTTGGCACAACGCTCTGATCCAGCCAGATCACACAGCGCCAGCCTGGAAGGAGACTGAACACTTACAAACCGTTCAGAACACAAAGAGCTTATGACCAGGACACACACTCACTCGCTTACTGACTCCACTCTGGGTGTTCCAACATCCTCCACTCTCAGAATCCGGACTGAGAAAATACTGTGGCTACACATTGGACAAAGAAATCAGGATTAAAAGGTGCATTCATGAAGAATGCCATGTTTTTGTTTTATTTAAATGAAGTACCTTCTGCTGGAAAGCAGGTTGAGCTTTGTGCTAGAAATGCTCTGGTTCCTTTTACCCACTTTCAAGATTTTCAGGGCTTCCTCAGCGCTGCTTACCTGGACCCATTTCAGATCTAAGAAATAAATACACACAGCTTTCCCTCAGTACATCAAACTCTTTGATTCTTGATTTTAATCACCTTTGCTGCATGGTTCTTTGTATGATCAATTGTGTTTATTTTTAAGCTTCATATTTGTTTGTGGAATGGTTATTTAACGAAGGTCCACTAAAGAAAAAATCTAAAGCTAAAGGTTTTGTCTTTTTTGAGGCGATTTCTTTAGGGTTTGGTATTGTGACGTATTCTATGATGGTAGTGGTCACGCCGCAACCTGACTTGATGTCAGAAAAAGGCTGTTTCTTCTTCTGAACACACTGACTGGCATTTGGCCAGTGACCACTATTGGTGTAAAGTAACAAATACTCGGATTTAAAAATGTATAGTTTTATTTGAGAACATTTCTAGTTCTGTGTCTGTACTTTTACTGCAATACTTTTCTTGAACCTGCCGTAAGCATTTTTTTTCTACAGGGATTGGCACCTAGCCTGTCGAATTAAATCGTGTATAAAGAAACAATACCAAAAATGATATCTACCGAATGTAACCAATTCAATACTGTCACATCAATACAATCAGTAGTTTCAGTTTAATTTGCAAGAACATCTCGTTTATTTTCTTCAATTCAATCATTTCATTTGCCAGGAAAATAGTTGAATGTTTAAATATGTAGCAGTTATTCTCTCATTCTCTTTTTCTGCACTCTTTATACAACGCTCTCTCGCTCTTGTTCTATTTCACTCCTGATCCTTATTCTTCCTCTCTCTTTCACTAGATCTTTTGCTCTTTGCTCCATATTTTTCTTTCTCTCCATCACTTTCTTTACATTTCACATCTCACTCTCTTTCTGTCTCCCTCACCTTCTCCCTCTTTTCAATCTATCCCTCTCTCTTCCTTTCTCTGTCCTTTCTCTGTTTTTCTTCCAGATCACTCTCTCTACGTTTTATTTAGCTACTTTTTACTTTGAGTTTTATTTAGAACAGATTCCTTTACTCTACTTTCATTACTTTTTTTTCTTTTACTTGATATTTCAGTACTGGTGATTACCTGTTTGCATGGAAAAAAGAGGGGCTCTGGCAGTGCCAGTTCCAATATATGGCCCCATTCACATTTGAGAGGCCAAATTTTCAGAAAGAAGATCTTCGGATATAAATTGAACAAAAATGATGCTAATAAACATGAATGTACTTACATCTACCATTACTACATACAACAGATATTTAAAGTGAAAGAAAATGTTGAGTTAAGAGGACATTTAAATGTTCACAAAAGTGAAAATTCCAGCTAATTTAAAGAATATTCACCAGGAATTAGCCAAGAAGTGCACTATAAACCTGAAAAGCTAAATAAATAAATGCCTGTAGTCATTTTCACGTTATGTAGATCTGAAAAGGTTAAGACTCAAAATGCTGATTTACTATTTATTCACTTGGATGCATCATTTTAGTTATTACTTTGACAACCTCTTTTTCCTAAAACATTTTGCTATTGCTGTGGTTTTCCTTTTAGTCTAGCTCCAGCAGCTGGTCAATTGTGGCTATTACAATACTTTCACAAAAACAAATTATAATCGCCTATTGAGTTGATTTTAAGAAAACTGTGACATTACTTTTATTTGGAATCACAAAAATGGAACACATATGTGAGGACAAAAGTATTTGATCACCCTGTGATTTTGCTAGTTCTCACATCACAGTTGTATTTCCGCTGTGAGACACAGACTCCAAAAAGCAAAAGAAAATCTGGAAATTCTATTGGATTTTATCCAATTTATTGTATTTGTTTCTTGCTTGGATCTCACTTAGCAAGACCTGTTTTGCTTTTAAATAGCTACACACTGCACATTATTCTAATTAGTAGCACCTGTTTGCAATCATTAGCAGTCAAAAAGACACCTGTGCACCAAACAACAAGGTGAAAGTATAAGTAGTAACAAGTGCAAAACAAACAGCCATCAATGGACAGAAGAGACAAAAGTCTAGACCTTCACAAAGATGAAAAGGGGTTTTACGGGACGACTGAAAAGCAGCTTGGTGAAAAAAAACCTGTCTCTTGTACAGGGGCCCCACGGAACATCTCTTCACGTGGGGCATCAATAATTCTAAGAATAACGAGGAGCTGGTAAATGAAGTGTTTTCAAGTCTACGATCAGTAATACAGTAAGATGTCATGATATAAAATTATGCATTGCATGGAAGTCAGCCAATATACAGGCCCATCTGAAGTTTGGCAGGGCCATCTGGATCATACACAGAAGTCATGGGATTAAAACCCTGTGGTCAGATGAGGCCAAAGTATTTTGGTCTAGCCCATTTGCAGTGTTTGGAGGAAGAAGAATGAGGAGCATCAAATCAATGAAGCATGGGGCTGAAAGCATCATGCTCTAGGGGGGTTTTATGCACAGGATGACTTGAGGATGATCTGGCCATTTAATGTGAGACATTGCCCCCCCCCGCCCACCCCACCACCTTCCTTCAGTCAAAGAATTAAAGGACTGGATCTTTCAAAGTGACAATGATCCAAAGCAAACAAACAGGAAAACTAAGGTTCTGGAGTGGCCTAGCCAATCTCCAGACCTAAATCCAGTATAAAAGTGACAGCCCTGAAACTTGACAGATCAAGAGAACATTTGTATGGAGGAGTCAGCGAAAATCTCCTCTGCAGTGTGTACCAACCTGGTGAAAAACTACTGTTTGACACAAATGCTCAAATACATATTTGACCCAGTAAATTAGTAAATAAATAAATAATAATATCTATCTATCTACACATACAATGTAATTATATATAAATATATACAATGTAATTTCCAGATTTTTCTTTTTAGATTCTGCCTCTGACTCTTCATGATTTCTAAGTTGGTGAACTTGCAAAATCACAGGGGGATCAAAAAATCGTTAGGTCAAATCGGTAGGCCAAGCTTAAATAAGTCTTCATATTTCAATTTGATCTTCAGCTCCAGATTATAATTTGCTGAGAGGAAAAAAAAAAAAAAAGACATATTTAAGATGCAGATACACTTTTCACCTTTGATGAACGAATCCCCTTTAATATCCTGACAGAGGCGGAGATTGGTTCTTCGTGAAGCATTGCTTGCTTGTTGCTCTAGTAAGTCGTGAATGTTCTCATTATAGATCTCACAGAAAGAGACCCATATAGAGAACCTTGTGTGAGGTTCCACCTCTGAATTTAAAAGGTTTTCAGTTGAGCTAGTGTCAGAGAGAGTAGAACCATCTAGCACCAGGAGACACAATAACTATGGTCAGAAAACAAAGCACAACCAGAGATGCATTTAGTTACATTTGAGTTATCTTTACCTTCAAGATCAGACTTCGAGCTTTGACCAGACACACTCTTCTGTGAAACGCACTGTAGAAAAGACACATTTCATCTTAACAAGATCCAATATTATTGGTGGATAGAAAAGATGATTTTTCAGACACATTTGTTGACAAAGTGAGCAAAGAAACAGTTTAACGAAGATCTGGTACTTTCCATATTAATCACAGCCGCTTTACTGCTTGAAACAGTGTTTCTTTGAATTTAGAGCAGGGGTCTCAAGCTCAGTTCCAGGAGGGCCACAGCCCTGCAGAGTTTACTTCCAGCCCTGCTCAGAGAAATCCACACCTGAAGCTTACAAACAGCCTGAAGGACCTAACGAGCTGCATCAGGTCTGTTTAGATGAGGTTGGAGCTAAACTGTGCACGGCTGTGGCCTTCCAGGAACGGAGTTTTGAGTAATATGACTGAGAAATATTACTGCTAGGAATACCTCTTTGAAAAGTTTAAGAAGGTTGCGTTTGCTGGCTGCTTCCTCATTTTGTTGCTTTTTGTTGAGGCTAATGAAATCCCGGCACCTCTGGGGTTTCAGGGACATCTGTGTGAAGATGCGGCCTTCAAGATTACTGAAGATCATGTTGAGGGAACGAGGCAAGATACCAGGATCAGCATCTGGACCTGCCATAGAAAATCCCATTAGAACATTGTAGTCTTTTAATATTTCATTATTATCTGCATGCAATCAGAAATGAGTACAGACCTGATTAACACAACATTAATTTAATAATACACAGTTTATACAATAATTGTAAGATTAAATTCACCTGCATTCTAAATTGTTGACATGAATGGATATAACGCGAAAATCCTAAATTAATCGTAATGACGCACAATACTGATTAAGTAAGCATCCATAAGACAATTGTTGCCATTTTCAAGGTCCATTCTAAAGCTTTTCTAGCACAGTACTGTTGACATATTTACATACATAACTAGGAAAATGTATTTTTTCACATTTTCTTACACAAACAAAATATAATGGTTACAAAAATGGTATATTATAATGATGTAGCAAAATATTCTGAAACTTTAAGCTTTAATTGTTTGGGTTTTTTTTTTAACTAGAGGATGCAGATGTCTGATTCATCTCAACACTAATCTTGTTTGTTTCATACTAATCTAAGTTATAAAAAGTTTCCAGCATTTTCTTTTAAATATTTTTTACTTTAGCAGGATATTTTCAGCTTAGACAAGTTCCAAATTACCTAACAAAAAAAATTACTAACCTAAAAATGTAAATGTCTTCCCAGCATTGGTGACACCATATGTAAAGACCAGAGAACTCTGTCCCTCTAGAACATTTTTGACCAGAGGGCTAACTGTGCCATCAAACACAGTCTTCTGTGTAGCATCCGCACCATAAACCTGAAATAAAAACATACAGATATTATCTAAAAATTCCTAGAGGGGTCATGAACGGAGAAACTGTAATGTATGATAGTAAAACCAACACACGTTTATGATGCATGTCATTAAAAGGTGCCATATGCAAACTCTTGTATTGGTATCTCATAAAATCTTTCAAGTATGTGATTTGTGAGTTGAAAACGGTTCGTTGTCCATAGCACCACCCTTCTAGCAGCCCACTAACCAATCAGATTAATTGCTAGAACAGCTCATCTCTTTGCAAAGTGGACGTGCTGTCTGACCCGGAAGTGTCTTTTTCGAGCAGACGCGTATTGAAGAACAATGCAGAGAATGTGCGTTTGTTTTCTGGCAATTCTAATGTGCTCAGTGTTTTTGCTGGTCATATCAATAATTAGACATCCTTGAACGATACATAGTAAAAATAATCCCAGTTCATGACTCCTGAAACACATAGAGCTCATTTCAATTTGAACAAGCCAGTAGTATAAGATGAAATAAATTGCCTTGGAAAATTGAAAACTCTGAGTCATAACGGGCACAGATTTATCACTCAGCCTGGCAGACTGGGAACACTGCGGAGCGCGAAGAAGCACCGTCTCTGGTGGATGAATGACCACGCAGTCCTTCAAAAACACAGACATAATGCACATAATATTTATATTGAAATACAATATTCAAAACAGATTTGCTGGTGCTTTGCCTGGGTGAGTGAAATGTGTTGACGTATTTGATTGCATATTTCATCTTGTTCATGGTCACCTGTGATTCTCCATTTTCCACCTCAGCTGCAGAAAATGGCCGTATCCTAAGATATACCTTTAAATGCTCCTTCTCCAGGTCAGATGAGTGCTTAAAAGGACAAATCAACAATCAGAACAGTTGTGATGATCTCCCCAAAAAAACAATGAATGCTGGAATCACACAGAACTAGTAAGTGTTGGCCATTACGTCAAATTCATCCAAGTTATAATTCTTACCTGGAAACTTGAGCACTCTTTAAATTCTGAGGAGAGATTTCTTCTTAAATCTTCAACCAGGATCATTTCCCGTGTATCCGGGTGATCTTTTATCTCTGACTCCATCATCCTGATTCAAAACAAAACAGAAACAGCTTGACAGGTGACAAAGGTGAGATGAAAACAGGGAAACCAACCAACGCCCATCTTTCGCCAGATTTGATCAAGACTTGACTCCTTGCAATGTGAAAGACTTAAGTGTTATAATATAATCAACCTAACTAGCATTTGAACGTAGGGGTTGACGTTATTCTATTATGTGAGCTTAGTAGCGCTGGCTACCTCCAAAACGAAATGCAGGAAAACTATTTTACAGACTGCAAATAAAAACAACGAAGTATTCGCAGCAAAAGTAATTTATTCAGTCGACTTACACTACTGCTGTCAGTTGATAAATGTTGTTTTCTGGTTTAAATTCGATTCATTTTCCGCCAGTTCTTAAGCTCCGAACTGTCCCGCATTCTTATTTCAAATTCTACCAATGGAAAAACGATAGCACCCGCATAGCATTCTGGGAAAGGGTGTTCTTAGGTGATGTCATAGAGGCGACGTATATGCGCAAGATATATCTCGTTCACATTTTGTTTGCTCAAAGTTTTATGAAATTCTATATTAATATTATTAATACATGTCATTAAATTCTAAATAAAAAAAATCTCTTTAATCAATTAAATAAATTCATTTATTGGGTGTGTGAGGTTTTTTTTTATTCCTTTGTGAAAATAATTTTTTTCTGATGTTAATATGATGCTAATCCTTGTCAATATCAAAAATTGGGGTCTTAAATAAGTTTCAGTCTTTCATTATTAACAGTAAGAGTTAGTTCATTTAAATCACATTAAAAACATTCATATATGCCTAGGAAATATCTATGTACAGAAAACAGAACTCATAATACATATCAAACATTTTATTCACAAATGATAAAATTAACCATATTACAATTCTAAAATGCAGATTTCACAAAATGTATATTTCACATCCACGTATCAAGTGCTCTCAAGACTTCACGAAACCTCTCAAGAAAAACATATCAGTTTCAACAAAATTCACCAGATTAAACATCCCGAGACCTGTATTCACATTCTGTTCCCTTAAAGTTCTGTCTTCAAACATTTTCTTGCAGGATCAGTCATGGATATATTTTTAAGCTAATCACAAGATTTCAGATCTATAAGTCACTCCCTTATAATTCTCCCCTCTCTAAATAATTTACAATAAACCTGATTTAGACGCTTCATTGCCAGCAATTAGCGCTACTTTTGTCAAATTCATCAAGAGGATAGAAAGAAAGAAAGAAAGAAAGAAAGAGAGAAAGAAAGAAAGAAAGAAAGAAAGAAAGAAAGAAAGAAAGAAAGAAAGAAAGAAAGAAAGAAAGAAAGAAAGAAAGAAAGAAAGAAAGAGAGAAAGAGGATCAAATGTTGAGTTGGGCATTTGACTTTGGCACTTCTTCTTCATTGAAGTTATTCAGGATGTTTTTCACACCTTTTTGCCAAGAAAGTAGCGTCTCCATTGGGGTCTTTCCATCCTGTTAACAACAGTTACATTAATAGGTATCATGTGCATCATTGGTTATGTAAACATCTACATAACAATTGTTTATGTTTACAATTGTTTTTTGCACCCGGTAAAAATTATTACATACCCGTATTTTTCGGCTCATAAGACGCACTTTTTCTTCCCCAAAACTGAGGGGGAAAAGTTGGTGCGTCTTATGAAGCGAATACAAACCGCCGCGAAGTCCGGTAACGGCCGTATGAGAGGTGTAAGAGCTCCAGAGCTCCGGAGCTAGGCCGAAGCCGCGGCCATATTTGTTTACCAAGCGCTGCGCGCTGACGTCATCGCCCATCTCTGCCATTGCGCGGACGTAACGAAAACGGGGGGAAAAACTACATTTCCCACAATGCCTTTGGCATCCGCATCCATACTTACGTCACGAGCGAAACTACAGAGATCAACTGCTGTGTCTCACAACGTAAGTCTCTTGCACTTGAGTGATCTCTCACGCTACAAACCCGTTTTCTCACGCTAAAATACATTTCATGTTGTGAAATGGGCACAGCTCATAGTTTGTCTGCTATGTTTTTTGTGCCTGACGATAAGATGATGATCGATAAGCATCGTCTTCGGTCTGTGAGGGTTTTATTTCCACTAAGCATTCACTTGGACAGTTTCACAATCTTGGACAGTTTGATCCTTTATTAATGGAGGTATTTGGGTTTTCATAAGCTGACAAAAATGAAAAGGATTTATATTAGAACAAAAAGCATACGCTTGTTTCCAGCGCTCGCTCGCTCTCTCTCTCTCTCTCTCTCTCGCGTGAAGTAAACAAAACGCTCTCAATGACTGAAACTCTTCTTTAATAAACTCAAACTCAAATCATCTCTCAACGGTACATCTCACACATGTACATACGAGATAACAAACGTAAGTAACGTGCTCTGCTATTAGGGAGTGTTTGTTTACAGGGGGGCTCGACTAAAAAAGTTTGAGAACCACTGTATTATTACTAATGTGGGGGCAATGTTACTAGCTATTATTAGTAATGTAGTGACAATGTTACTGGCTATTATTAGTAATGTAGTGACAATGTTACTAGCTACTATTAGTAATGTAGTGACAATGTTACTAGCTATTATTAGTAATGTAGTGACAATGTTGCTAGCTATTATTAGTAATGTAGTGACAATGTTGCTAGCTATTATTAGTAATGTAGTGACAATGTTACTAGCTATTATTAGTAATGTAGTGACAATGTTACTGGCTATTATTAGTAATGTGGTGGCAATGTTACTAGCTATTATTAGTAATGTAGTGACAATGTTACTAGCTATTATTAGTAATGTAGTGACAATGTTACTAGCTATTATTAGTAATGTAGTGACAATGTTACTAGCTATTATTAGTAATGCAGTGACAGTGTTACTAGCTATTATTAGTAATGTAGTGACAATGTTACTAGCTATTATTAGTAATGTGGTGACAATATTACTAGCTATTATTAGTAATGTGGTGACAATGTTACTGGCTATTATTAGTAATGTAGTGACAATGTTACTAGCTATTATTAATAATATAGTGACAATGTTACTGGCTATTATTAGTAATGTAGTGACAATGTTACTAACTATTATTAGTAATGTAATGACAATGTTACTGGCTATTATTAGTAATGTAGTGACAATGTTACTGGCTATTATTAGTAATGTAGTGACAATGTTACTGGCTATTATTAGTAATGTAGTGACAATGTTACTGGCTATTGTTAGTCATGTAGTGACAATGTTACTGGCTATTATTAGTAATGTGGTGACAATGTTACTGGCTATTATTAGTAATGTGGTGACAGTGTTGCTGGCTATTATTAGTAATGTAGTGACAATGTTACTGGCTATTATTAGTAATGTAGTGACAATGTTACTGGCTATTATTAGTAATGTAGTGACAATGTTACTGGCTATTATTAGTAATGTGGTGACAATGTTACTTGCTATTATTAGTAATGTAGTGACAATGTTACTGGCTATTATTAGTAATGTGGTGACAATGTTACTAGCTATTATTAGTAATGTAGTGACAATGTTACTGGCTATTATGGTAATGTGGTGACAATGTTACTAGCTATTATTAGTAATGTAGTGACAATGTTACTAGCTATTATTAGTAATGTAGTGACAATGTTACTGGCTATTATTAGTAATGTGATGACAATGTCACTGGCTATTATTAGTAATGTGGTGACAATGTTACTAGCTATTATTAGTAATGTAGTGACAATGTTACTGGCTATTATTAGTAATGTAGTGACAATGTTACTAGCTATTATTAGTAATGTAGTGACAATGTTACTAGCTAATATTAGTAATGTAGTGACAATGTTACTGGCTATTATTAGTAATGTGATGACAATGTTACTAGCTATTATTAGTAATGTAGTGACAATGTTACTAGCTATTATTAGTAATGTAGTGACAATGTTACTAGCTATTATTAGTAATGTAGTGACAATGTTATTAGCTATTATTAGTAATGTAGTGACAGTGTTACTAGCTATTATTAGTAATGTAGTGACAATGTTACTAGCTATTATAGTAATGTAGTGACAATGTTACTAGCTATTATTAGTAATGTAGTGACAATGTTACTAGCTATTATTAGTAATGTAGTGACAATGTTACTAGCTATTGATAGTAATGTAGTGACAATGTTACTGGCTATTATTAGTAATGTAGTGACAATGTTACTGGCTATTATTAGTAATGTGGTGAGCATGTTACTGGCTATTATTAGTAATGTGGTGACAATGTTACTGGCTATTATTAGTAATGTAGTGACAATGTTACTAGCTATTATTAGTAATGTAGTGACGATGTTACTAGCTATTATTAGTAATGTGGTGACAATGTTACTAGCTATTATTAGTAATGTGGTGACAATGTTACTAGCTATTATTAGTAATGTAGTGACAATGTTACTAGCTATTATTAGTAATGTAGTGACAATGGTACTAGCTATTATTAGTAATGTAGTGACAATGTTACTAGCTATTATTAGTAATGTAGTGACAATGTTACTGGCTATTATTAGTAATGTGGTGACAATGTTACTGGCAATTATTAGTAATGTGGTGACAATGTTACTAGCTATTATTAGTAATGTAGTGACAATGTTACTGGCTATTGTTAGTAATGTAGTGACAATGTTACTAGCTATTATTAGTAATTTAGTGACAATGTTACTGGCTATTATTAGTAATGTAGTGACAATGTTACTGGCTATTATTAGTAATGTAGTGACAATGTTACTGGCTATTATTAGTAATGTGATGACAATGTTACTAGCTATTATTAGTAATGTGATGACAATGTTACTAGCTATTATTAGTAATGTAGTGACAATGTTACTAGCTGTTATTAGTAATGTAGTGACAATGTTACTAGCTGTTATTAGTAATGTAGTGACAATGTTACTAGCTATTATTAGTAATGTCGTGACAATGTTACTAGCTATTATTAGTAATGTAGTGACAATGTTACTGGCTATTATTAGTAATGTAGTGACAATGTTACTAGCTATTATTATTATGTAGTGACAATCTTACTAGCTATTATTAGTAATGTAGTGACAATGTTACTGGCTATTTTTAGTAATGTGGTGACAATGTTACTGGCTATTATTAGTAATGTAGTGACAATGTTACTAGCTATTATTAGCAATGTAGTGACAATGTTACTAGCTATTATTAGTAATGTAGTGACAATGTTACTGCTATTATTAGTAATGTAGTGACAATGTTACTAGCTATTATTAGTAATGTAGTGACAATGTTACTAGCTATTATTAGTGACAATGTTACTGGCTATTATTAGTAATGTAGTGACAATGTTACTAGCTATTATTAGTAATGTAGTGACAATGTTACTAGCTATTATTAGTAATGTAGTGACAATGTTACTAGCTATTATTAGTAAATGTGGTGACAATGTTACTGGCTATTATTAGTAATGTAGTGACAATGTTACTGGCTATTATTAGTAATGTAGTGACAATGTTACTGGCTATTATTAGTAATGATGTGACAATGTTACTGGCTATTATTAGTAATGTGGTGACAATGTTACTGGCTATTATTAGTATTGTAGTGACAATGTTACTGGCTATTATTAGTAATGTAGTGACAATGTTACTAGCTATTATTAGTAATGTAGTGACAATGTTACTAGCTATTATTAGTAATGTAGTGACCATGTTACTAGCCATTATTAGTAATGTAGTGACAATGTTACTAGCTATTATTAGTAATGTAGTGACAATGTTACTAGCTATTATTAGTAATGTAGTGACAATGTTACTGGCTATTACGGTATTACTAATGTGGGGGCAATGTTACACTGGAACAGTGATGGTGATAACGAATGGTGGACTTTAGAATGATGAGTGGGGGCAAAGAAAAACATTACAGCCTTTTTTGTTACTTTTACTGTTTACTGTCTGTTCATGTTACATGTTTGGCTGTTAACTTTTACACAGTTTATATAAAATATTTTACAAAAGTATTTGGTTCAGAATCTTTTTTTTCTAGATCTACCTCTTTTAAAATTGGGTGCGTCTTATGTGCCGGTGCGTCTTATGAGCCGAAAAATATGGTATGTGGTTTTCACACACCAGGTTCTGTGATGTTATTTTAGAGTGACGTTGGTGTCTGTCTAAAAACATGCGTCTAAACTCCTCGCAGTTTCATCCCGATCTTTGCCAAATGACAAATTTTATGAGTGAGTAAAATCCTCTCAAAAAAAAAATTCTCAAAGAAGAACATGGCAAGCAATAATAATTACAAAAAAAACATTGATCTTAAAACACAAAACATGTTCATAACATAAATGTTACTTTTCTTTGACTAATGTTAAATGATAATGGAATAGATATATTTAAAAAAATCTTTTAGCTGTGTTGTTTTAATTGTCTTTATTTGAAATGTTTTTGAAGGAGGGGTTTTTTATTGGACCTCGGTGGGGATAAAGGGCATGAACGGTCACGGCCTTCAGCCCACTTTCTAGTTTGTCTTGAACAATTTGGCCCTTGGGTACAAGTATTGGGGGACCCCAGGTCTATTGTAATTTTTAAAGTCAGAATATAGTGCAGTTGATTCAAACTGAGAGGAATGTAATAGAAAACATTTCTGTATCTGTGTCAATATAAGAATTTATGCCGCTCTTTTGCATTTCAGTCAGGTTTCTGACATTTTCTTCAGAGAAAATTTTTAGCAGATTAATAAATTCTTGACTGATTATAGTGATACAAGTTTTCAAGTAACAGATACCTGCTGAAGGGGTAATTTAGTTTTTTTCTTGTCAAGCTATTTTATAAGATATAAAAATGAGTGAATAAACAAGTGTGACTTTCAAATATGTGCCATATTGGTCTCAGTGTGTTGTAGCGGATTAAAGAAAATCCACCATTCCACAACGTGAAAAACAGATGCGACACACCAAAATTGAGGGCAATTCCCAAAATAAATAGCATTTTTAAGAATAAATAGACCAGCTTGTAATAGACTGGTGACCTGTCCAGGGTGTACCCCTGCCTCTCGCCCAATGTTCGCTGGAGATAGAAACCGGCAGACTTCCCAGAAAAGAGAATAAGCGAACAAATGAATGATGAGTAATGAATGAATAAATAGACCAGGTCACCAGGAAGTATTTTGAAATGCTAATTCGCTAGGAAGAGGCTTTTGGAAACTTGCTGTGTAAAGCAGTTAGCAATTCCAAATATCTTTATAAGTGTTGTTCAGGAGTTTATAGTAAAGATTTGGATCTCATGTCCTCTCCTATCATTTCAATTGAATATACAAAATTTTCCAGAAATGCTTCCTGAAATTCCAAACACTGCAATGATACAAGGTACAAATAGATACATTTAAATTTGTACATTAAAGAAGCAAAAGTTTCTGACAAAGTAAGAAATGCAATATATCTTATGCAGGGCAAAGGAAATGTTATAATTCCAAGCCATCTATAAAAAAAAAACGTATTCAAAATAACAAACATTGATATAAAAGTAAGTTGCTGGTCAAGTGATCCCCCATCCTGCAATATCTTCTTTCACTTGCCAGTGTGGAAAAAAAAATCCTCAAACAAACAGACACTGAGCACATAAAAATAACTAATTTCATTGGAGGAAAGCGTCCTTGTTATGATGAAACAGTTGGAATGAGGCTCAGTCATACATCATGGGAAATTTCTGCTTAGAATTGCAGCTAATCATCATATATGGCATTACACAGAAGCAAAGGTCACACTTTATATGATACGTGACCTGCTTTTTTATGACAAAGACCTGTTACTGGATGAAAGCCAGAAAAGCCATACCAGGAAACCAACCCAAAGCATTCCTAGGACACGCTCACGCAGAGCACAATCTGATCATTTTCAGGACTCAACTCGCTACGTGAGTGACTTAATCATGGCTCACCTTCTCAATAAGTAGCTTTTTACTCATCGTAGTGCATTTGTTCAGACGCTCCTTGAAACGTTCCAGTAATTTCTGCTGCTCATCTATCTGTCTGCGGAGGTCACAGTTTGCCTGTGCAGGGGGGATAAAAAAAAAAACATTAATTAAATGTGAAACATTTATATACTTAAAAAAAGCTGAGTTTGTTACTGACCCTGAGTAGATCATCTATTCTGCCCTCCTTCTTCTCCAAGTCCAGATTCTTATTGCTCTCGAGTGCAGCCAGTTTCAACAGAGTCAAATCCGTCTGAGAACAATTAAAAATAAATAAATAAATCACTTTGTTCAATATTTAAATCATGATTATCTTAAACATTTTTGTATGCGTCTTTGGAAACCACAGACAGTATTTAGCCTCACGTCTGTTTCTCTGCTTTACCACCAAACTGTTTTGTAACGGCACAATGCTACTGTGAGCTTTTCCACCACAGTCTGTACCCTTTGGCGATACTTTTTGTACCCTTTGAAGTCCTAAAAGCAGGCTAAGTCAAGCCAATGTGATACTTTTCTCTGAATACGTCATTAAAGTGTGCGAGACAACATTGTGGCACAGTCAAATAGCTTCATAATAGCCAGAAATCTATGTTGTTTAAAGATTAATTTCTGTGGCAATTGCATTCATCAATTTTCCTTTGACAGGAAGTAATGATGTGGAGGGTTGGGAAAGACAGCATGTTCGGGATTTGACAGTATGGTTTTGTTTTAGAAGCACAATAAAGCATTTTATTATCTTAGTTAAAACATATTTACTGCTTTCTGAAGGATTTGTAAAAAGGGGGGATGGAGAAAAGAATACTAAACACATATTTTAATTAAGATACAGCCATTTTTTGGAACGTTATATTACACCTCTTTAAAATTTGCCGGTGTGTTATTAACTGATGGAGCATGTTGATTATATCTGAAGTGATGCAAGTGCTACCTGTACATTTCTGCTGCTCAGCTGTTTGGGATTCATGCTGTGATCCATGAAACACAGGCTGGTGGGCGAGGAGCTGTTCTGTCTGACCTTCAGAGGGGAAAAACAGCAGCATTAAAAATATATTTCCTTTTCGTGACACTCAAATACTTTACTTCAGCACTCACAATGGCTCCGGGTGCAGAGTGCGAGTTCTGAGGTGAGCGCAGGACCGGAGGAAGACCACGTACCGGACTCGAACCGTTTCCTCCCTGGAACTACAGAGAAGTGTTACAGAGCTATCACATACAGGTAAAAACAAAACTTCAAGTCTCCTATGAAAATGCACATTTTAAAAAATATTACGAAAATAATGTGTTTACAAATAAAATGTATATGTGCTTCTAAATCCCACGGAAAACAGCTTAAACTTGTAATTTGTTAATGAGTCCCTGAATGACGAGCATGTCTCTACTCAGCTGAGTTAATTGTATGTCGCTCATCCTCTTGTTCACCTCGGTCATCAGCAGCTATTTGGTTGGACATCTCTAGTTCGTTTAATTTGGTCCAAACCAAGAGGAACAGCTGATGCATTGTTGCCGTCATCTGCAGACTTAGTTCTCATTCATAGCACACTGTTTGCTCAGATCAGCACTACTTGAAAATACAGCCATCTGATGTCATTGGTCATAGTCATCATACGTGTTTCCCCGACTGCTTTTGGATTGGAAAGAATGAATGCACACAATGGAGGACAGGAGGCTGCGATGGACAGACTTCGCTGCTTGATCTTTACCCATGGCATCTTTTACGATATCATTCGTGTTAATCACTTAAGATTCACGTCAACAAGCTCCCTGTGAGAACTAGCTCATCCCTTGCCATTGTTAAAATAAACCTGACAACATATTGTAACTTTAAAAAAAGAATGGTGATTATAGTCAGTTTGTTAAAAATGTTTTATGACAGAATGAGATCATATGCACAATATGCTACAGACAAGCATGCAGAGCATTCCTAATACACTTTAAAACAAGCTCAGTACTAGATAACTTCCATCCCATTAATATTGAGCTGTTCCAACAGCTTCGATAACTCAGAGAAGCACCACAAGAGCATTTAACACGGACTCAACATAAAGCTTCACTCACATCAAAATAATCGCTGATCTTGGGCCCTCGGCCGGAAGACTTTCCTAAAAACAAAAAACAGTCAATAAATACAACCATTTTAAATGCATATTTATCTAGTTACTACTTTTTGTAATTCATCATGTTGCAATTCACCTCAGACATTATTAAAAATGACAAGACACAGACTTCATTTTCCTTTTAAATGTATATTCTTTCTTTAAGTTAATTTAAGTTACTGCAGTGTCCATGCCACAAAAGAATCCCCCCGGGAACTGTTGCTTCATTTTTGTTCCACTGAACCATTCCATTTTATTACTTATGAGGGAGGTTTGGTCCATGACTTATTGAAATACATGTAGTTATTAAACTAGGATTAATGTTATACTTTGTTTAAAATATAGTTGTTTATGGTAAAATTAATTTAGAATGTTTTTCAATGTTAATGGTTGGGATCTTTGTATTTTATTAATGGACTAGTTTTTTCTTGCTTGGTTACAGTTTCTCATTGGGAGTTTGCTTTGAGTCGAGATTAATTATTTTTTGTTATGTCGTTTAATCAAATATTTATTTTGGGAAGTCTGTATTCCTGGTCTTGATTATCCCTCATGTTTTTTTTTAACTATGGTAAATTCATTTTAAAAACAGGTAATTGATGAGAGCCTAAGTGACATTACATGCTACATATTTCCCATTCCTAAAACAAACCACATGTAGCATCAGGAACAGGACAGATTGTTACCTTGGCTGCTTTCAGATTGGTTTTCAACCTTCCTCTTTCTCCCTCTAGACGACTCAGAGTGCTTCTTCTCTGGAGTCTTGCAAAAAAACATAAAAAAAAGGCCTCATTATCCCATTCAATCAATATTTCTCTTCACCAGATCAATGATGCCACTTTAGATCGTTTCCTTTTGAAGGTCATATCAGGCCTCGAAGGATTTGCAAATGTTTCTCCAATGAGACGTCGAGATGACTTCTGAGAATATTGAGACACAAACCTCAATAAACCACATCACTGCAAACATATCGGACTTTCATGGGTACCTTGAGGGATGCTTTTAATACACAGATAGTGAACATGGACAAACATCATGTAGCTCCAAAAAAACTAAAGCCTGATTAAACTATTCAAATCAAGTCGATTAACTTCTGTCCTCAGAATACACTGCACTTGGCTCTAAAAAAGGAACAATCTTTCGTATAGAGTTGGCTCCAAATGTAGACTCCAATAGAATAATGATGACTAACATGTTGCATTACCTCACATAATAGGATTGATGTACATACATCATTTATCTCTAAACCCTAGTCTTCCAGTCAGTTTTCAAAATAATCATACAATTATTCCATGCATTCATCTTCAATTCAACATAGTTGAAACATAGTTATACTCACTGAATATGCAGGTGATCCTCCTTTCTTAATGTCAGAGTTCTTTATGGGAATGAGAAAACGCTAATGACAAACTGTTCAAACAAAGCTCAAATGTCAGATCTGTGTGAGAGCACGTGAGAAATGTTCACCTCAGATTCCTTGTCACTCGATGACCCCAGGCTGCCAAAACTGTGACTGGAACACTCGTTATTGTTAAGACCCTGTAGAACAAGTGTTAAACCAGAACGTAAACGAACACAAATAGTATAAAGGCATTTGGGAGATGAGCTGGGGAAGTGTGCCTGTGCATTTATTGTTTTTAGGTCATCAAGTATACAGCTGATGAATATTTTTACGACACTAATACCCTGTCAGCAGTACACCTCTAGACTTTTATCACATACCCCTTAAAACAAAGATTTTTCAGGTCCACACTTGGAATGATGGCTATCTTAGCATACACATCATAGTAGTATTTCAAGCCTTAACACATAAAATAAAAAGTTTCATATTTTTAGAGGTAAATAAAAGGCTCTGTAACATTCAAAATAAGCAAAATGCAAACAGATTTCAGGAAAGGCACGTTTCATTCAGAAACAATAATAGTGCATCCATAGAGTACACTGACATTAAAGCACATTGGGAAAGCATCAACAAGTAATTTACGTATATGGATATATATATATATTACATGTAATTTACGTATAACCTGAATGTGTCCGTTAACTAACGATTCGAGAATGAAACACACGGTTATCATTGGAAATCCTCGGCCCTCTGTTTGAAGACATTATCCATACAACCAATGTCTTTGTGGTCATCTTTTTTTGTTAAAAACTGTTTTGGGTTCAAAAAAAGCTGCATTATGCTGGATAATTGAAAGTTATGCATCAAACACCATGTGTTGGAATCAAACTCCCCATATGTAGAGTTGTGCTCTTGAGGTTACTTTTTAGAAAATATAAATGATAACACAAAAGAATTTCTTAAAATCATGTTAAGTGCTGGGGTGAAGCCATTTATTGTCTGTAAACAACCGTTTACTCATTTTAAATCATAATGACCACGGAAACTTTCCACACGAACCTGAATACAAGTTTACATAGCTTGGTAATTTTGGTCTGATAACTTTGCATCTTCACCCTTGCAGAAATGCCATGGTACAGTTCCTTCACAGCACGTTTCGCGCCCGACATCATCAGCTGCTTCAGTAATGATGACTAGAAGCAAACGGATTAATCGGCCGGGCCAATACATTGGCAAACATTTGAAAATTTCTAGAAAATAAGTAAAAGACTCCTTTCTGTGAAAAATTTGGCCGACTGTAAAGCACATCAAATATCACAAGAATGTCTATATCCAAGAGAATAAAAGTTTATATTAATTTTGAACATTTTTGAATTTTGTAAAGTATATTATAATTGTGGCTCTTGATAATGAAACATTCAACATCAGAGAAAAAGCAGTTTTCAAGTGAGCAGTTTTGATTACAGAGCATTTTCAATCCAATCCAAACACTTTCCAGCAGACTCCAATAAGCCTAATAAGTTATGAGTAAGTGGAAAAAAAAAATGAATGAATGAATGAATTACTTTAGCTCCGCCACTAGCACTCCCGGTGCTTCCCCCGGTGTTTCCACTCACAGCCCCAATGAAACGTGCCTCCAAAAGCTCCTGTCGTCGCGGATCCAGTGAGTGCAGCTCATCCATTCCTACAAGGAGTTACACACACATAAAAACATAGTTAATCATCACGTGTTTATGCACAGCCAACATGCTTATGTTTACAAGGGGCATGACCAGTTTAATGTAACCTCAACATCTATGCTTTGCTTCAATTAATAATGTGTATCATTATTTTGGTTAAGAATTAGAACTGCCAATTTGTTTATTAAACCTGAAAGAGGGAACGGAGAACAGAGTGAAAAGTTGTGACGAAATAAGTCTGAAAGTTACACCGGATTCACACTGCATGCATGAGCAGTGTGCACGCACTGCATTAGCATCATGAAGGGTGTTGCCATTTTCTGTACCAACATCATTTCTATCCATTTATCATAAACACATCAATTTCCTGTGCCTTCATGTTAAACTATAAATTTAACTTGCTATTGCCAATTTAGACTAGCTAGGGAAAAAGTATAATTTTTGCCAGTTTGAGCACACATCATAAACGTATGTATATTTTGCAGCACATAAAAAAATAACAAACAGTAAGTAGAATGGCAACCAATTTGTTTGTACCAGAATGCTTCTTTGGGGTCTAGGCACAAACCCACTAGCACTCCTCATAAGAAATGGCTAAGGAATAAATTAGAAGAAACTATGAGAAGCTTTTTTGCAAGTATAAGTACCAGGACATGACCCAAATGTGACAGAAGGTGGAGAACATAAAAAAAAAAATGACAAAGTATGCTCTCAAGTCTAGTCAGTGGACATTACAAATCAGCCGGCTATTTAAAGATTTTGTTTAAAAGTTTGCATTAAAGGAAGTTTGTGACGTAGCTCTTCCACAGCAAGGGAGAATTCTATAAAATAATTTCCCTTTTCCATCAACAGTAAATGTATGACAGGTTCAGATTATTAACTGCTTGTTCTTGACAAAGCCATTTTAGGAAATAAATCTAAAATGTAGTTCATTCAGTTCTGCAAACATTTGTGATAATCGTCTACAGCTTATTTTAATCTTAAACCAGTTGACTACGTTTAAAAGAAGAAAAAAAATCTACATTTAAAATATAAAAATCAATCAAGCGTACCATAAACATACTACACTTTCAGAAATGTCATTTTGGACGTCCATAATACACCTTATGTTAGATGTTTGTTCTTTAAGGCTAGTTTTATTTGTAAAAAAAAATAGGTTCTGGATTCATATACTGTCAATTTGCATATAAGGTCAACTTAATTGTTGTAGCTTTAAGCAACACTCATTTTTATTTTGTAAAAGGTGAAATAGTGCTTTTTAGTCATTCTCTCTGCAACCATGTGTAGTTGTTGTCTGTGCAGGAGTCAGGATGACAAACAGGAAGAACTACGAGACATTTCCTGCTCATTATCAGCTGATGTCTCTGACAGCGTGACTCCATCTTATTTTAGCCTCTGAAAATAATGATGACAAAATCCACCATTTTGGGGTTAGTAGAGAAAAATATAATTCATGATCAATTTATCCAGGACAGATCCATTAAAATGATTAAAAGTCCCTTACAATGGCACCAAAAAGCACATTTCAAGTACGTGCTGCTCTTGTGAACCTTCAGCTCCATTCAGAGACCTGGTCTCATACATGTATTAAATCAGCCATTTCCAGAGAAGGAAGTAACAATGAGGAGACTAGTAATAATGCTGAGCGTTTGGGTCAAATACAACATTTATTTCTAATTTAGTCACAAAAAAAGCAACTTTAAAAAAAAAAAAACCTTGCCCAGTACATTTAAACAAAGGTTAATGTTTTTTTTTAAGACAATAATAGCCAGATTAAAAGGCTATGAGAAATTACGCAAAAAATGTAGTTTAAAAATAATTTCATGGGGCTGACAGTCACGATTTCAATTTATAATTTTTATTTATATGTTCCACACATAATTTTGACTAAAGGACTTGAATTAGGGTTTACTAAAGTCCACATACGGACTGGCAGCTAGGTCAGTCAAGAACAAGCTGAGCAGAGTCTGTGACTTCTCAAATTCCTTCTGTGAGGATAGAATTGTTTCTTAAGCACTAAACTTTTAGCTATGTAGAACTCGTTAAATCTAAAACGATTTAAAAACAGCATGTGTAAAAAAAAATAAAAAGATTTTAGTTGTAACTTTAATGCACCATATATATATTATTATATATATATTACATTTTTTTATGGAGATTTTCTTAAATCTTTAATAACGTTATTTAAAAAAATAAAAATCAAGACAGCATAAATATGCAACTAAAACTGATTTTAGTTAAACCTATACATCATCATTTTGAAAAGTGAATTGTGACGTGGTTTTTTAAGTCTCCAACAAAAGAACAAGAGGGTTGAAACACATTTAAGGTGGAAAAAAAAACACACTTTATAATTTTATTACTACTATTTAATTATAATTTGTTGGCTGGATTTGCAGAATTACTCTCAGTAGTAAATATTCAGTTACATTCATGTTTTGCCATTAGGGCCGGACGATTAATTTAAAAATGAAACTTAATCACCATTCAGAAGCTATACTCGGTAAAATTTCTCCAGGTCGATTAGCTCGATTACTTTGCCTTAAAACACTACAGTGAGTAAAGTCACGTGACCAGCGGGGTGAATGCTTTTTAGGCAATGTGTGCTTTGATTTCAGTGGTTCATTTATTGATGTTCAATAAATAGTAGATAGTGTGTGTTTCCTCCTTGTATTATGTGAGTAAAGCCTCTCTGTGAACTATGAGGGCAAACATAATTACAATCCAGCTAAAATCTTCCATTATTCAACATTTTGATTTTAGGTCAAATCGCTCAGCGCTATTTGCCACTTCTTCGATTCTCGTGAGCATGACTACATTTTTAATCGAATGCATGTAGGTTTACATCTATCAGCAACTGCAAAACTAATGCACAGTTGTAGGCGTCAAATATCACAAGAATGTCTATCAAACAGAAAAAAGTTTACTACAAAGACAAATGGGTGGAAAAGTTTAATCATTTTGCCCCAATATGTTTGATTAGCTCAGAGACTGTGGAGCTTTAGTAAGAGCGGGAATATTGAAAGGCAGAAAGAGACAGAAGTTATTGAGCAACAATATAACAGCGGTGAGAAAACAGGCTCATCAAACGTTCATGAAGTCAATGTCTTTTAAGGTCTCTCAAAAATGTATTTTGCACTATTTTTTAACACATTTGAATGTTTGAGGTATGCAAGTGATGACTTCAAACAGTGATAGTTTAAATTACAAACAAAGAAAAGTAAAGAAGTTTTTAAATTCTGGACCAATGACACAGAGTCAATATAATCACTGGTGTAAATCAATGTTAAACTATGATGCAGTCACACAATAAGACGCAGTGGCAGTGCTTCCAACATATGAAAGCACTTACTTACGATATGAAGCAGTAAGCCTCACAATTACCCGATTTAAAAATAAATCAAATCACATTGATGTGATCACAAGAGAGTAGTATGGTGAATGTGTGTAGCGTGTGGAGGTAAAAAGAGACCTTCTCAAGATGGCCGCCGAGTGACTCCAGGAAACAATCATCGTTAATTTCCTGCCAAATTTAATGTAACCAAAAAGTTCTGAAAAACTACCCACTATTTTCAGGAAAATTTTAAAAGAAGCTGAGCTTTAACTGGGTAAAGAACTAAGTGTTGTTTATGTCAATCTGTATCAATCTTTAAATCCCATCCCTTCACAAGCTTTTAAATCACAATTGGCTTAAACATCGGGTTTGAATTTAAAAGCAATGTCTTCAGTTTGGAAAGAATTTCTTATATTTCAATGAGAGAAAGGGCAGTTATTGTGAGCAATTCTTTTAAAATCCAATTAAAGTGACTAGACAAAACAGGCTGTATATATTCACCAGTGCTCTCTACCCATAAAAAAAAACAGTGCAGTGGATACGTTCAACACTACTGCCATGATAAGACTCATGACAGAGACTGAGCTTCAAGCCAAAGAGATTCCAAGATGGAGGACGGCTGGAACATTATGAAGGTCAGCAGGGCAGGAAGAGCACAGCTGCTCAGATAAAGGACGCCAGACATTAATCAAAGCACCAAAAATGAGCAAACACAAACCACGACTGGGTTGGCAAATAAGTCAAATGGGAGAAAAACACACCGATTATGAACTAGTGAGAAAGTTCAAATGAAATGTGAATACAGCACAATTATCATGGGCTCAACTTCTGCCATTACAACCAGCAATTTAGTTTTGAAGTTTAAGTATTAACTAAATGTCCACTAGCTGCTATATTGTGACTCATATTTTAGTAATTAGTAAACACTATTAGTTTGAAATTATGACGGTTATTAATGACTGTGTGTCAGAATTATTCATCTTTAGCTAACATACATCACTTGGATGAGATGCTTAGCATAAGAAGCTTAATTATTTAGGTGTAAATTACATTTTTTTAAGTTGTTTCGAATAATACAAATGTTAAAGATAGATTGGCACAAAATAATAATACTCTATATGAAAGTTTGGTTCCAAAATGCAATAAATCCATAAATATGAAATTGTGTTTGCAGTTGTTTAGTTGTTGTAAAAAGTAACAAACCAATAAAATAAACAAGCAAGTGATTTATACCTAAGTCCAATTCATTGAAGTGCTGTTTTAAAACAATCTTTCTATTAGGGGTATATAAATAATATCGTGACAATTCTGGGAATTTTGTCGATAACAATATGATACGATATTGGATGACCAATAAGGGCTGGAACTTTATTGGCGCGCACACACAAATTACACATTAAAGTGTTGCTTATTGCAGTTAAACAAAAAGGACAAAGACGTCAAGCATGGGACAATCGTTTTGTCTCCCTGCCTCCAGCTTTAGAGAGAGAGACCAAAACACTGTGTTCCACAAATAAGGATTTTGCATTAAAAATGATGGTAAGTCACTATTTTATACATTGTTTGACAACATTGTGCTAATCCGAGTTCTAGGGTATAATTTGTCATTTAGAAAATTTGCAGGTATAAATGTGCAAAAATCCATTGTTAAAAAGCATTAAATACCATTAAATCCTTCAAAAAGTGAAGGATATCACAAGTACATTAAAAGAAAATAATAACCGCACAGTGAAAGAAATAAAAGTGAGTCAAGTTTCTGTATAATCACAGGTTAACAACACAAGAAGAGACACATTATTAACTCCATGTTTTGGAAATGTTTTTTTCCATTATTGCACAGCGTAATTTAAATTATACTCAACTTTCAAAAGGATCAGAAGCCTATCCGTAAGCAATGGACAGATTTCACAATTATCTCTAACGTATCTCAAAACTACTTTAAGTAAGTGTATCCTTTGTTTTTTCCAGAACAAATGAAAAAGAAAAATCTAACTAAATGCAAACAGTGCATGCAATTACATGACGAAGCCTATTCTTGGACAAAAGAATTTGAGAAATGCAATGACATGACATTACGCTAATGCACGTGCACATGCTTAAGAACCCACAGCAGGCTTCCAATCACACGACACCAATGAAACTGCTTCATTACGTTCGCAGTCAACGCCTTTTGCTTGAAAGTTTATTGAGATGCTGGTTAGCTCAGAAAACATGATTAGCTCAGCAACCTCCGAATGCAAGAAGAAAGTTGCCAAAAAGAACCATAATAATTCAGCAAATCAATAACACAGCACAGACTCATGAAAAGTACCAAGTTTTGACTACAGCTGTTGCTAGGTAACACAAAAATAAAACAAAACAAACTTCCGTGAATCAAGAATTTGAGCCAAATTCTGCTTTCCAAAGTGCTGACATTAAACATTATGTTCCACTGGAGCAGTTAAGAAAATAACTATATTATGCATTGTGTCTGGGTTCAGTTGGCATTAGCAAACATAAAAGAATGAAGAACACACGTATACGTCACAAACTGAAAGCTGATAAGCCACTAAAATGTTCAAAGCAGAGACTGCAAAAAATTATGGAAAACGTGAGGATTTCCCCAAGCTGTACTTAGTTTTGCCATTGACGGGTGCACTTGCTTCGTGATAAGAATGGAACCGCCACGGTTTCAGAGTTCCGCCTCAAGTCTGGACCAGACACACCCCTCTCACATGCAACCTGTTATACACTTGTTTTGTAATTAAAAACAATAGTTTGAGAATTCCTCTGAAATTGATCTTTGACAGTGTACTTGTCAGCGAGTCACAATGTGCTGTCGGGCAGAGTGAAATATGCTCTGACTAGAAATAACATCTATGATTACAAGCAGCCAATGAGAGAGAATGCATAGACAGCAATAAAATATATTCTTTTCGGTTTATTTGGACAGTAAATTAAATAAAAACTAGCAGAGTTCTCAGCGACTTTTGTCTAGCCATGCTGTGTGAAACCCTGTGTCGTCGATCTATCGTGCCGTGTGAAATCAGCGACAACTAGATGCTGCTCCAGAAAGTCCTTCAGTGTGAAAGCGTCTGTAACAAGACTGCTCTGAAAATCAGGGTCTGTTCAGGGAAAGCTTTAAGTAGGTGTGTGAAATTCATAGTTAAATATGTAAAGTAAATTACCTTTAAAATGAATAAAATAAAATAGTGGGAAACTAGATTTTTTAAATTGCTAACATTTATGGAAACATGCATTCCAATTTTTTCCACCCCTATTTAACATCAATCTACAGATAACACAATATAACTTTGATAATAATATTAATAGTGCTGTATGATGATAGATTTAGGACTAATTGTTGTTTTGTTTTCAATTAAAATTAAGCAAAATACTATGTGTACAGTTATTTCATTAATAAAATTAATAAACAGGTGTCACTTAAAGGCGTCCTCGATGACACTGCAGACAGTTGAGTGTGCATGTGCACACAAATACATTTGGTCAACTCTTTTTAAAACAGCTGATTTATTAATTTCATGTAAGTTTAGGGCTTGTATACATTTTCAAACATACATGAGATGTATATGTATGATTTGGAGCTCTATCACAATACTTTATTCGTAATTTATATTCATTTGCATATTATGTTAAAGAAAAAAACAAAAGTCCAATAAACACAGACCAAAATTTCAGTGCAAGGTTTTGTGTGACAATGCTCCTTGACCCAAAACCATGGGCGCCAACAGGTCATCACACATCCCTGAAAACACACTAAGTCAAGCCACGCTTGTTTTCTTTTTTAAATAAGCTTTATATCATGGGTTAAACATGGGTTTCTCTTCATACACTTCACTAAAGCAGGGGTGCTCACACTTTTTCAGCTTGCGAGCTACTTTTAAAATGACCAAGTCAAAGTGATCTACCCTTGTTTCAATAAAAAACGTTTTGTAGTTTGTCCGCTACATAACACAGATTAAAAATAGGTATTATTTGTTTATTAGGAACATTCTGGTCTCGAGCTATTGAGCAGAGAAAACTGAATCTGTGAATCTGCAGCTAACTTTACTGAACTGTGACGGGATCGATGATCGGCTGATATTGTCTGACCAGTCGATCGCAATCGACGTAATGAGTACCCCTGCTCTAGTCTAAACTATTGGATACACCCAAAGAATGCATTAGTATTCCCACATGACCAGGCTCTCAGGACAACACAATTGAGCTGGATAAGTTTGGTGTTGTAAAATTTTATCTTACCTTTACCTCATGAGAATTTCCAACCCATCGCCAACATTGAACAAGTAAAACACTAATAATGTATTATAATAGAGCTATGAAACAAACATATACATACTATGCATGTATAAACATCAATACAAACCGTAAATTTAACACAAATTTATTAAATCGACTGTCTAAAAAATGATTATTAGAAATATCTGTAAACATCGGAAACATTTGCCTTCTAAAACAAAGAGCATGGGGCCATAATTTAAGAAATAAAAAAGCATATCACTCGCTCGGACCACTCAGATCACTCACTCGGATCAGGAACAAAACATTAACAGAAGAAAACAGAATGAAACTATACGTTGTTAAGCCTTGTTTCAGTACCACAATATATGCAGCGTTAGATTGTGATCCCACTGTTAACAATGGTCACAAAATTAAAGAAGAGAAGCATCTGAGCAATCCTCCACTTCACAGCTACTGTTTGAAGTGCAAAGACTGTAAAGGCCTTTACACACCTAAGCATTTTTTTAAATCATGCATGCATTAATTCCTTAGCCTTAATTACACGACACTAATGTAACTATACACACCAGGAGCTGCATTTTTCACGAAACGTACCGAGCCGTATTTTTTTCTAACTGTGCTCGAGAACAAAACGAGGAGCTGTAAAACCGGGTCTCTTCAGACTACCGGACTGTCCAGCAAACAGTCATTGCTTAATTCACACAGCACAAGAGGATTCCACACGACATGATTTCACAAATATCGCAATGTAAGCCACTCTCTCAGAGCGGGTCATTGGTACTTCACAGTTCACACTAGTGCTGGGCGATATGACGATACATATCGTGGGGACGATAGAAAAGTGTCTATCGTCCTATTTCTCTTCTATCGTTTCTATCGTTTCTAACCTAATTTTATCAATTACTAAAGAAAATATTGCATTAAATAGGCTATGACAAATGTATGATAATGTCTTGTGGCTATGCAATGCATACTCTACCCTTTATATAAGTGATAATCAAGAATAAAACTTCTTCGCAAAGAAACTCCGTCTTGTGATTTTGCGACGGGACGCTTTACGTTGTTGCGACATGCTTTACGCTAGTAGTGATGGGAAGTTCGGATCATTTTACGGATTCGGTTCTTTGAGTCTCGGATCTTTTTTCGAGTCATTTCGTTCATTTTACTAAAATATCATTAAATGTTGTGTGTACTTCCACATCTACTTGCGTTTTATACACAAACGCGAATCACACTACAAATAAGACAAAACTATAATCCTAAATTTAAAATGAATATAAATATATTACTAAAGCCTACCTGGGTCTTTTAGTCTGGTTTACCCAAACTCTGATCTGTCTTCTTTAGATTTAAATCTCTTTTGTTCGACACAAAATTACTTCACTCTGATGTTAACGTGTGCAGTCCGTGCACTCAGTCCGGACTGGCTTCTTTAGCACTTTTGTCACGTGACCGCTATAGTGCCGGGATCCGAAAAGATTCGTTCTTTTAGCGAGTCCGGGTCCTTTCGGTCTTTTTTCTTTCCAGCTCATGCTGCATTGGTTAACATTACGGAGCGGCCATGAGCCGGAACCCGAAAAGATTAGGTCTTTTTGCGAGTCTCTCCGAAAGATTAGGTCTTTCAGCAAGTCCGGGTCATTATCGTTCTTTTGTCACGTGACCGCGCCACAAAGTTAGGCAAAGTCAGTATGCAAATATGCACGGGCAAGTGGCGAGAAAAAATATAGCCAGCCTAAAATTAAAGAGTCTTTCGAAAAATGCACACCGTATGAAAAAATGTCCCAGCGCCATAAAGAAAACACATGTGCCATCTTGCATTACTGTTGTGAAGGTATGATCCCCGTGTATGCAGTCGAGAAGGGTAGCTTCCGAGACCTCGTCAAAGTGCTTGATCCGAGGTACGTTATGCCCAGTCGTAAGCACTTCAGTAATGTCGAGTTGCCTCGCTTATATAACGCATGCCGGGCCCAAGTAGAGAAGGATGGTTCTCTGGCAGTGTGGTCCATTATTTTATTTTAAATAGTTTATTTTTATAATACTATTTAAATAACTATGATGTGGTTAAAAAAATGTGAAGGCTACTGTAGCTCTACTTCCACCACATCTGTTGTCATTTGATACGTTTACATTGCTGCACTAAAATGTAGTTTTTCTCATTTGTGACAGTTCAGTTAAATGTCACTTCAAAATAAAGTTGCAAAAAAAAGTATGCAATGATATTTTTGTCAAACTTTTCAGAGAATAACTGAAAACGTACTTTATTGTGGTATATCGTGATATATATCGTTATCGTGATATAAAATAATTCATATCGTGATATATGATTTTTCCATATCGCCCAGCACTAGTTCACACCGTGCGATTGTCACACACGTGCACGAGCCCCGATTTACATGCAATTCTGTTCAAAAACTTAAAATCGGTGCTAAAATTGTGCATCTTAACAGGCTTTAAAGAGGAGTGGTTTATTTTCCGGAAAACAAATAGTTTGGCTTTATATTGAAAGATAAGCGATCGTTCAAACTCTTCTCTTTCTGTAAGTAAGATGCAAAATGTAAAATGCTTCTGCGCCACAGTGTGCCATGGAGTAAATTGCTGTTCACCGAAATGCCATCTAGTGTTCAGAAGACGGTCTGTGCCTTCATTTTTAAACGCAACAGAATGACGCGGAGAGCTGTTATTGCAGCCGCTTAAGTGTAGTGCAACAAATGCAAAGGTGTATAAAGGCCTTAAATCTGTGAAAACAAACCCCACGGTTTTTCTGAAAGGAGGTGTGAGAGCACCCTGCTTAGGGGTGTAGTGACATTTGAAGAATATCATTAAACTCAAACTACAAAACCTGACTATTTACAGTCTGGTAGATACACTGAGCACAAACAAAGCTTACTGATTTCTTACCCCAATGCTGTTAAAAAAACATTGCATTCATCCTTGTAAGGGAAGTGAAGGACACTACTAAAATATCATGAGTACAGAACATTAATGGAAATGTCCAGGTGACAAGTAGTGCAAACTGCACTCGATTAAACTTTTGCAAAGTTTTTTTTTTTCAATTCCACAACACTCCCCACAATGCCATGATGAACGAGTGTATTTTCCACACAAATGCTAAATTTTACTTGCTTGACTGAACTAACTTTCAATAATTCATAGATTTAACTCATAATTACAATAGAACGCAAGCAACATGCCATTTTTAGCCAGGACATGATGAATACTGTCAAACCTGAAAATGGCAATTGTCAGCTGAGGCATTTCCTAAAAAAGTATTATGATGTAGTGCATAATATCTAGTTTTAAAACACTAGAGAAAGTTTATCAAATGCTTAAAACGGTCATAGCTTTCTAAACTCCAGCTTCTTTTACCCAGCCACCATTTTTGGACAGTTGCATTGGATGCATGGGTGACAAACACTCTCGAACACAAACTGCAACTCGTGTTTATCAGGTAACTTAAGCCTGCAGACAGTCTCTCGTTTATAAGCATTTCCACCGGGTGCACAGAGCCCCGGTCTAAATCTCAAACTTACAATGTCTCTGGGCAGAGCAAGATGCCAAACTAGACACAAAGGAAGCATTTTAGGGCATGCACAACAACATACGCACCTAAGCCCAAACATGCAATCTAGGTAGACATCTCGGTAGCTTTTGAAACGCGGCCAGTGACTCCAGTCTCCAAATAGGTGACAATGGGCATCCTCGCTTCAAAATAAACGTAAATAAACACAAAAGCCCACTCAATCCCGCTGTAAACTCCTTAAAACACATCAGCCCATCACTAGGACACGATGCTTGTTATAAAACACCCAGAGAGTCGGTCACCAAACGAGAGATCAGCGGCCTCCGACACGACCGCTTCGATAAAAGGCCAGATTTACGCAAAATTCCGCCCCAATCTCAAACAATCCCGATCGATTCTAAATGAAGAAACTCTATATTGGCGTAAAAGCTTTGTTTACCGTCTTTATGCCTCCGCGGAGCGCAGATAACGAGCGGAGAAACTGAGCCCGGGGTCGGAGATCCAGTCGAGAACTGAGAGCAAGATGGCGCTCCGTCCAAACTTCCACTGCTGTTGCTGTTACTTTGGACACTCATGAAGACACTTTCCCCCGCGAAAAGACACCCGACACACCATCTCTGCCAATCACACCTGAGAGTGGCTATGTATCTAAAGCATCATGCAGAAACACAGGTGATCCAAGCAAAGCCGCTCATGTTTTCAGCTCCGCACTGCGCACCGCACTGACTGTGATCCTCACTTGCTCACTTTGTGTGTGAGAGCATGATGAGTGTGTGTCGGTGTGTGTAGCCGATGCGTGACGCTAGTTGCAAAGGTTACACACGTAGACACACTCAGACACTAGTGCAAAACTTCTTATCTCTTCATGCTGTGAAGCTTCATGCTATCTCTACAATTACAATTCTTGTTTAGATAGTACAATTCAATAACTGTTCCATCAACATTATCACTCAAACTATATATATATGTGTATGTATACAGTGGTACCCTGTGATACGAATGCTTCAAGTTACAAAATGTTCGAGATACGAAAGGTCTCCCGGGAAATTTTTTGCTATGAGATGCGGGAAAAAATTTGAGATACGAACAACCACAAACAGTTCTGCTCTATAATCCGCTTGTTAAGCCTGAAGTCGCACTGTGCTTCCAGGTCCTGGCTTTCCTCTTTCTCGTTTTAGAAAGTGCAAAAATGGGCTGAAACACTTTCAAACACTTTAATTCAGTTTTAAATTTAGCGAAACATTATGTATAGATTACCAATAATGTACTATAGCAAATATTAGAATCAAGGCGTCGTAAAAGAAATAACGTTTATGATGTGGAAAGTGCTGTTCTGTAGCCCAACTTAGAGAAACCCAGTGACACCATCTCTCCCGTACACTCGGTACTCTCCAGTACGCTCCGTGCGATACTTTCATTGATTGAAACCGTGTTTGTGTTCGTAATTCGTGAAATATCTCGAGAAAGTTAACTTTAATATGGGGTGCCGTAATGTTTTCTGCCATCCTCTGACACATCACTTCACTCAAGGTTTCACATTTGTGTATATATTACGTATTTTGCTTGTGTTTTATTCTGTTTTATTATAATTTATTGCATTAACAATGTGTAGATCTAAGGATTGAAGAAACGTTACATGATTTTTCTCTGGTTTTCCATTTTTTCCATTTACTTATACTGTTGTTTCCAAGAGCCATTGCACGGATTAGGCGTTTTACGTGTAAAACTTGCTTTGAGATACGAACGTCACCCTGAAACGGATTAATTTTGTATCTCGGGGTACCACTGTATATACCCCACTGTATATGTATGGACAGCACTCACTTATTATATATGGATGGGTGCTTGACAAATAAGTAATATGTTTAACAACATAGGAATTGTTAGGTGTTCTACTTGAATTTTTGATCCAAACATAATAATTCATGTAAATATTATTTTACCGTTCTCATTAGATTTAAAGAACTTTTTTTTAAATATTTGAGGAGCGATTCCCTGCTTTGCATGACGATTTAAAAAAAAAAAATTACGGAATTTTCTCACAAAAATGGTAAATATCAAAGAAGACATGATTAAAATGTTTGAAGAAGTGAGTTCAGGAAATTGCGTACTCCCTTTCCACCCTATATGAAAATATAAAGGTTTCCATATGAAAATTTAAGATATTGGTGCAGTAAATTGATACAAAAAGCATATTTTCAAAACAAAATCTAACAGAACATGCAAAAAATAACATTGAAAAAATAAGCCTGATGACATCATGTTTGAAGAACTGTGAACAAAACTATTTATATGTTTAACCCGTCACTGGAAAATGAAACTGAATGTAAAAAGTTTTAAGTCTGAAAAGCTAAGAATGATGGGGTCTAGTATGATTCATTATGTTCCTTCTATTGGGTAAAGTTCCTTCTTGCAGCAACAAAACTTCAAAGCCACCACACACTCTGAGCTTCCAGTACGCTTAATCGTCAGCAGCTGGTAGCTGGAAGGAGCGTGGAGAGTCTCCCAGTTTCTGACAACCACCGTCTCCAGAAAGGACAAAGACAGATATATAACTCACACTGGGGAGAGATGCTGAGATCACCACAACCCCAGACAGGACTGGAACACAGGGGTGATCAGGTAAGGAATGCAGCAATACTTTGAGAGTTTGGTGAGAATAGCAGAGTGAGGAGGTTATAAGAGCATCTAATTAGAATGCTCTGCTTTATATCAACCTGCTATTGGAAAATGAACAAATAAGAAACGTTTCAAAATCCCAACAGGGGATATGTACAATGATAATTTATTCACAGTTGCAGGTGAAGCAATTACCGTACTTTTTTTTACTGGGCATAACATCTTCGATTCTGACTGTGTGTGTTGTAGAGTGAGAGAGACAGTTGTGCCGGCAGATTTATCTGAAACACACAGCCCTCTCGCTGTGTGATTTGCTGACTCAGAGCTGAGCTTTACCCTCTGAGCAGCTCCGCACACATTTCACAAGACACACATCACAGTCAAATTACAGTTGAACCTTCCTCCCAACTCAAAGCAGAAGAATTCAGCTATGATAAGAGCATTCTTTAAATATTCTACTTGACCATCATTCACTCATAAAGTGAGTGTTTGGGCAGTTCATGGCAATATATGACAGAAAATTCATTGATCAGTTTGTTATGTCATTTAACCCTTAGAATTCAGAGGCCTTTTTGATAGTTTTTTACTCCTTTACAATTTGCTCTAATAAATTACATTTAAAACATTTTTTTTCTGGCATATCGTGATGTCATTTTTTTAGTACAGCCCCAGCATTTTTTTTTACTAATATTTTTTCAACACTTTACAAATTGCCCAACAAACCTGAATTTGTACAAAAAAATATAAATAAACGAGAATCAAAAGTGATAAGTACTCAATTTTGTGACATACTATGCATTACAAGCAAGTATGCTTTCCCCAGGGCTTGAACGCACAACCTTTGCATTGCTAGAGTGATCTTCTATTAACTTTACTCCAAAATTGAATTGCATTACATTCTGTTTTACAGCATTTTCACTCTGAATTATCTAGTCATCGGTCAGCTCTAAAAACCTGCCTCAAACTTACTTTCACAATATAAGCACTACAATGAAAGCGATACTTTAGAAGGTGTTCCTGGATGTTTTCAGGTATCGTAAATGCACAAGTGAATAGAGTTAAATCAACACTATAGTTGTATCAATGGTGTAAACATATTTAAACAATGACCCAGTTACTATGCCCAGTCATGGCACAAGTAACACTTGGGGAGCTTTTTATAGGTTCATATCATTGTGAACTTTGCAAGAAATCCTGAAAGCGTTTCTGAAATGATCAATTTTCACAATTTTGTTTTGAAAAACTCAGCATGCACAATTTGTGTAATAATATGAGTTATATATAAAGAATAGAATGAAATAAAAGAGGCTGTGGGCGGCACGGTGGCACAGTGGGTAGCGAGGTTCGAGGCTCGCCGGTGACCTTCCTGGAAGGAGTTTGCATGTTCTCCCCGTGCTTGCGTGGGTTTCCTCCGGGTACTCCGCTTTTCCGCTCCACAATCCCCAAAACATGCATCAGGTTAATTGAATAATCTAAATTACCCTTAGGTGTGAACGTGTGAGTGTGTGTTGCCCTGCAGTGGACTGGCGACCTGTCCAGGGTGTGCTGGAGATAGGCACCGGCAGACCCCCGTGACCCCGAAAAGGAACAATCGGGTTTGAAAATGAATGAATAAAAGAGGCAGTCATAATTTTCCCTATTTTGGAATTATAAAGAACTCACAAGAGTCTTTTTTGTTGAAGTTTGGTTAATTCTTGGGTTAACAACCTTTTAAGTTTATCCCCCTTTCTGTCAAATATGAAAAGCACCAGTGCTGTAACACTAAGTTTCAAGTGTGGTGTTGAATTCCCAAAATATCAAGTCAGTCACAAAGATTTCATGTGATTGACATTATTGGCACAATTTTCGTGCTCCATTCAAATTTTAGGTTTGCACTTTTATGAGCAGTGAATTATAAAATGCATAACAAATAGAGTGTTTTTACATTTCAACAGAAGGATAAGAAACACCACGCTTTTATGTGTGACTCCTTAGTCTGTTGCACACCTATTTCCTCTGGGAGTGATACTGATGTACAAATGTGAAATATTGGCAAACATCTGTTCTTATAGAAACAGACTGTATGTATACAAATGACAACAGGGACATACTGTACATGCACCTGCGAACCCATAACCTGATTTTTATTCAAAGATATGTTGCCATGGAAACTACAACAGCCTTTTTCAGCCATTGTCAAAGGGGAAAAGACAAAGGAGATGTGGGTTACAGGCCCTTTGCTCATCCTCCACACACATACACACGCACACACACGCGCACATACACACGCACACACACGCGCACACACACACGCACACACACACACGCACACACACACGCACACACGCACACACGCACCCACACGCACGCACACACACATAGGGGGGTTACTTTCATTGAATGACAATTACATGTGTTTATTATTATTGATTAATGATTTAAAGCTTCGGCAATATATTGTGCATTTTATTGTGACCAATAAAACGAACCCTGAACTGATCTGAGTCTTAATAAGTGTCTGAATCACAAACAGACACTGGCATGTTCACCACAGCCTCACACACATTCACTTGTCACAGTTCTTTCATGGATTATTTTCACTTTGGAGTAATTACTGAATTCTTTAGTGACAAAACAAGGCTTTATAGCACTATATATTTTAGCGTTGGTTGTATTCTGGTAAATTATTTTAGATTATTTAGTGTCATGTTTTCACATGTACACTATATCAAATTTCATTTATTAGAGTAAATAAATTCAGAATTAGTTTTTGTGTGTACAGTGGTACCCCGAGATACGAAATAAATCCATTCCAGGGTGATGTTCGTATCTTGAAGCAAGTTTTACATGTAAAACAACTAATCCGTGCAATGGCTCTCATAAAGAACAGCATAAATAGATGAAAATAATGGAAAACCAGAGAAAAATCAAGTAACGTTTCTTCAGTCCTTAAATCTACACATTGTTAATGTAATAAATGATAATAAAACACATGCAAAATACATAATATGTACACAAGTGTGAAAACTTACCTTGAGTGAAGCGTGTTGGAGGAGATGGAACGGATGGCAGAAAACATTACTGCACCACGTATGAAAGTTAACTTTCTCGAGATATTCACAAATTACGAACACCAACACGGTTTCAAACACAAGTGGAGACAGATGAAGAGACGCTTCTGAGAACGCATGACTAGGTTTCTCTAGCTTGAGCTACAAAACAGCACTTTCCACGTTATAAACGTTATTCTTTTTCGACGCTGGTCATATATATCATCCCAGAATTATTTTTTTTCATACATTATACATTGGTTCTAAATGGCATTTTTGAATCTTTGAGATAAATAGCACCTTTAGTTTATTCTAAATAGCACTTTTGAAGATGAGTGTTAAATGGCACCAAAAAGGTTCCCCCATGATTACGAGCCAGATGTGGTTCTATATAGAACCTTTTTTTGAGTGCACCTCATGAAGTATTAATATAGTAATTTTCGGTTTCACATGTTTTAAGACAGCATTGGTTGTGTTTATGAGCAGACCTTTCAATGTTGTGTAGGCTACACTGTTTTAAATGGTACTTGTGTATAGATAATTTTAAAAGCTAATCAAAAAGGCCAATTTAAAATATCCGAGCATTTTTTTTTCTAAAATGTATTTTTAGACGGTATTTTTAGACGCAAAATTCGACATTAAAGGTCGCCATCTAGTTTTGACTCAGAGGTAGTTCATGGTTCAGTTTGAGAGGAGCGCCTCTCGGCACCCGTAGTCGCATCCCATCCATCCCAGCTTCAGCGCTGCCCTGTCACAACAAGAGAAAGAGGATAATAACTCACCAGCCCGCTAATAGAAGAATATTCCACCTAAATATCGTTTACAAACAAAAAACTGGCTATTTAAAGTAAGGACAGTTATTTCTTTTATTGATAACAAGGTTTGTGCACTTCCAATGCATAACTTAACTGTGTTTTTGATTAGGATGAGTATTCATGAGGCCGTTTGACGTGTGCGCTTTAACTGTCACCCGCATTTAAACTTATTAGTTCCTATTGTAAATTTCACAAAATAATCACCACACATTTTGTACTTTCATAGATACTTAAATAAAACGGTGCGGCATTTTTTTTATTTAAAGTAACTGTGGTTCGTAACGGAAGTTTACACTGTTTAACATATTGTTAATCAAATTAACTGTCATTCAAGTGCTCCCCGCTGTGTTTTTTATGTGTGTTTTTGAGATCTCTGGCTTTTTTGTAATGCAGCCATGTTGACTGACCATCCGGGACTCTTTCAGGAGTGCCCCTGCTCGCGTGCGTGCGTGCGTGCGCCCGCCCGCACATGATGGTATTGGCCTGTAGAATGCCCAAAGCGCTGTTTAGTGGACGAACAAACATAAAGTGTATTGTATTCTTTTATATTATTTACTGATGTACAGTTGAATGCAATATTATTTGGACTACTGTGAATTTACTATTTTAACGGGATTTCATGTAGTTGCTTAGATAAAATGGATTTTAAAATAACCAACTAAAAATAATTAAAGTCAATATTGTCAGACCTGTTTCGAAAAAAAATGCATATTTTTTAGATAATTGGGGATGTTTTCAGCCACTTCAGAGTTATATTGAATCTAAAATTGACCACAACTTTTTCTCTGCAAATTCAATTATTATTGGTGATAATTCTTAGTTTTACACATATTTTTGGAAAATGCTTTGAAAATGTATAAAATAAAAAAATGCACCCTGAGTGCATTTCATCTGTGATTTTAACCTTTAATTGCCATGATCTTACTTGATGTCACTGATTTTCAAGGGTAAGTGCATGGCTCACAGTCACAGCTCAATGGTTAATGGTTCTAAATGGTGGTTAACAATAAAAAATTCACAGTTTACCTCTTCCCAACAGGAATGACTACCAACATCAAAAAAGGTTGTTACAATGGAAGTTAATGGAACAGGAACAATAAATGAGAGAGATAAAAATGAAATCTGGTGCTACACAAAAACTAAAAATCTACCAATCCAAATGGTAGTAAACAAGTTGTTACTAATGTTTGTCCAAGACTGTGGTAAATGGTAAAAAAATCCAGGCTAGAATATTTTTCCTAAAAACAGTGACATCATGTAAGATCATGGCATTTATAGGGGAGAATACAAAAATAGTACTTTTGATTAAAACTGAGATAGATCCTATTCCTAGCTAAGTCCTAGAACCTAGATAAGCATTTAAATTGCACTTTAAGCTGAGGGTTAGTTGTGTCTAGGAAAACAACTAGTAAAATAACATGCTTGTGATCATGACAAAGACAAAAGAATGGTGTATAGTAATCAAGTATAGGGAATTGTTAGTGCTCATGAAGCTGCAAAAAATACATGCGGTAAGTGTAAAGAACTGTAATGAGAAGCATTATCAAGAAGTTTTACGAGACCAACACAGTGGAGAAAATGACATCCAAAAAGCAAAATATTTTGAAAGAAAACTAGTAGGAGGCGTTTTTAAAGACACAAGATAAGATACCAGTGAATGATATTCAAGTCTGGAATTTATGTTTCCAGAGCCCTACACAGGAATAAACTAGTTAGTTTGCTATGGAAATAAGTTTTCTAAGTATGTTTGGAGAAAGAAGCGAGAGGCATTCAACCTCAAGAATACAATTCCCACAGTGAAACGTGGTGGGAGTTTAATGCTGTGGCGATGTTTAAGTGTGTTTGGTACATCAGGTTTGAAGGAAGTATAAAAAAGGACAACTATAAGAAGATTTTTTGGAAAGAAAACTATAGAAAGTCTGCAAGAAAACTTGGTTTCGGTCATCGTTTTGTCTTCCAGCATAACAATGAACCAAAACTGTGAGGCACACTTAAGTTAACATGTTTATTGTATTTCTCTATTAATACTTTAATCTTACTGAATTAACTATTATGTTTAAATATGTTTATCAAATATAAATATGCAAAATAAAAATGTTAAAATTACAATTTTTTATGAAATGTTTGCAAATACACAAATGTTTTGTTTAGAATTTGAATGTGTTCAATCACAGAATGTCGGATAAAAGTGAGCTGAAAGCTGAGCTGGAGCGAAAGAAGCAGCGTCTGGCTCAGATCAGGGAGGAAAAGAAGAGAAAAGAGGAAGAACGCAAGAAAAAAGAGGTGAACACTGCTTTGAAGAGCACTTGTGAGCTTTTAACACAGATACAGATATAACTCTCTTTCTCCCAGCTGGATGGAAGGAAAGAGGGAGCATCTCCTCCTCAGGAAGATTCTGATCTGGAGAGGAAGAGGAGGGAGGCAGAGGCTCTTCTGCAGAGCATGGGGATCGTGGATGCGTCCATGGGTAAGATGAGCAGAAAGCAGTTAGGTGTGAAATGCAGATGGGGATAAGGACGGAGAAACAGAAAAAGAACATGCTTTGTGTTGTTAATTGATGCTCAAGTCACTAAACATTTAAAAAATTTATATAGATGCATTTATCTTGGGGCCAAGCAGCCACTAGGAAAGAAAAATAAGTGCAGAAAAGGAACAAAAAGACATTTTAAGTTATTTTAATTCAAATATAAATTTGACATTTGCTAAAACACATTAATAATCATTGACCAGTTTTAAAACTGTTGGTGTGGTGGTGTGGTAAATGTTAGATGGTGCTAACAAACATTTAAAAATGTTTTTCAATTTTTAAAAATGTATTAAATATTTTGACCACAAGGTTCTGCAACAAAAGTATTTCATTCCCTCATGGGGACACAGGTATGCCAAAATTTGTAAATACATATTGATGCTTTTGGAAGAAAAAAAATATTTTACAAAAAACAAAATGGTGACAGTAAAGTTGCACATGTTCTGACTCTGTGGGAACATTTTAAAACCAATTTTCTGACTTTTATGACTTTAGAAGCAGTTTTTCATGTCTCCCGATGACTCCAAAACTCTGTGCTGAAAACCCTGTGTCTTTTACATAAAAACATACACATAAAAACATTACAAATGTTCACTTTTTGTGCAAATCTAGCCAGAAATAGTAGTTTTTTGGAATTAATATAAATTGCAGCTCATTTGCATCTTGGAAAATGCATCTCACAGGACGCAATCAAATTTGAATTGGTGCAAAAGTTATTAGCAGAAATAGATGTAAAACTGTGGACTAGAGGCGGAAGCTACATAGTTTACGTTAGAAGGTATAATTCGGGTCAGGTGACTCAGAAGAGCCAGTTGTATCAACAAGTGGCTCATTGTGGCCATAGACATCAATCGTGGAAGAAGAATAAAAATAATGCTGGCGGATACAAAAGGTGCCTTTGGTGCTTGGCTCCTAATGAATCAATCAAGCAGTTATCTAAGACGTGAGATATTACAGCTTAGTTTCTTTTCATATCTAATAATAATATTACATTTGAGCATTCACTGTCTTCCCTCGATAATGAATCCTAGCCTATCACAGCTCTGTTCACAGCCTGCACCCAGATGTCTAACAGATGTGTTGATCACTGCATGAATATTAACCACTGCCCTGTTTGTCTTGTTTTTTTCTTTGCCTCTTTGCTTGGACTCCTTCATGCTTATTACACAATTGTGTGTGTACCTCCTGCTTGTTGTTGTTGTTTTTCATTATTTATCCTTTACATTCCCTTTGTCCTGCTTCCGGGTGTGTGTGTGCGTGTGTGTGTGTGTGTGTGTGTGTGTGTGTGTGAATAGTTCAACCCCTGCGTGTAGTAACAGAAGACTCGTGTCTGTTTCACTATCTAGTCCCCCCTCCCATGTCCCCCTCTGCCAAATCAGTGGGGAGCGAAACAGGAAGCCAGGACTCCGGAGATGGCGGCACGGGCCCGAGGTAAGTCATGCAGTAGACACACAGTGAGCATTTCATGATGTAATCACTACTGTTGTGTCATGAAATTTAATATAAACGTTAGTTCTATATTGCATTTCATGACACAACGGTAATGATTTAAAATTTAGCAAATTCTGAATTGTAATAATGATATATTTTATTTTTATATTTTATGTTTAAAAAACAGTCTTTATCAGCAATCAGTTTTTCATGCTCAAGTCACCTTTCTTCCATGTTTCACTGTAAAATGTCGCATCATCCTTTTATTATTTGTCTTCATTCTTTTAATATCTCAATATTTCTTGTCATTTTTGTTAAATTTCCTTCTGCTTGGAAAGAATGGCGTATAAGCGCTGTGACAAATCTCCACTATTTACTTTATTTTTAAATATCTGTGCAAAAATTATGTTTAGTTAAATTTAAACCATATTTTTTTTTTTTTACATTTTTTATTGCTTTTGTTATTAACAGCCCGTGTACTATTGTTATACAGCCATCTGTAATTTGGGCATCACTCTGTGCGCTCGAAGATCACAGTTTAGTAAAAGTGCCGGCAAAGATAGACTACTCTGTATGGCATGGAAGAAACACATTTCAATTCAACGTCAAACATACTACTCAGTTGTACCTACTACCGTATTTTTCGCCGTATAAGACGCACTTTTTCTTCCCCAAAACTTAGTCTTATACGGCGAATGCAGAGCGCAGCGGAGCGGAGGGTGGTCACGGCCGTAAGAGAGGCCGCGGCTTCGGCCTAGCTCCTGTTATGGTAAAAATATACCTTCTCAATTGATAATAAACACTGGAGACCGTTTGAGAGAGAACACAGCAAATGCTGCTCTTTATTGTAAAGATTTAGCAGTCTCAACACATTTCCTACACACGTATTATCCGCATTGGAAGAAGAACCTCGAGCCTCTCAAAGTGAGACAAGCGCCGACTGAAGTATGACGTGTGCTCTTAAAAGTTTCTCAAATTACATTTCTCTAAATGACCACTAGATGGTAGTATTATATAGGAAAATTCCCATCACACTCCGGAGCCGTCGGCCATATTTGTAGTTGTACACCCGGCGGTGCGCGCTGACGCCCATCTCTGCTCTGATCGTAAGGAGCAGGTATGAAACATTACAGTCTTTTTTTGTTACTTTTACTGTTTACTGACTGTTCATGTTACATGTTTGGCATAAAATTGTTTTTAAACTGCTGTTAACTTTTACACAGTTGATATAAAATATTTTATTACAGTATTTGGTTCAGAAGCTTTTTTTTCTAGATCTTCCTCATTTAAAATTGAGGGCGTCTTATATGCCAGTGCGTCTTATATGGCGAAAAATACGGTACGTAATACACCATTCCGATTACAAGGTCAATGGTCTCTGATCAGTCGAAATGACAACTTTATACTGAAATGGATGCCGATATTGTTAAAATTGGAAGTGACTTCTATGTTCATTCCAGTTTAGTAGGAAGTGGAACTCAAACTCAAATGTGAAAGGTGCTCGAGTGCATGGCAGCACCTCTGATTACTGGTCTCCCTGTGTCTGTCTGCATGCTTGTGTGTATGATTGTGTGTCTAACAGGACTCTCCACTGGGACTCTGACCCCTCTACTCTCCTGCTCCATTCAGACTCTCAGCTCGGGTACTGCTCTCTGTTTCTTTCTTTTACATTAACTTTAACTCCTAAATCAATCCTTCTCTCATTTGTTCCTGTGACTCTCTCACATCCATCTCTCTGTTTGTAAGTTTGCTGTGGATTAAACCTCTCAGAAAGTCATATTTATTCATATGAAAAAAAACTTCCCAACTGACCAATGATCTTGAAGTTTGGTTCAGTTTCGGTTCAGTGATGAACAGTAGGTGGAGGGAAGGGAGACCTTAGAAGGAGAGATCAGAATTAACGAGATTAACGTAACAACGTACATTAAATCACTTAACCCTTATCTGAGTGTTTGTTTAAAACGGTCAGAGAATGAATGAGCTCATCTGTAGTCAGGATTAGTGGAAGCAGGCCATTGGTCGACCCAGTGGGAAGACAAGCTCTTCTGGTCCCTCTTAAGCTGGTAATGCATGCTTTCTCGACCTAGAGCTATTACAATTTTTTAAGTACGTTGATCTCAGGACAACCAAGATAATGATGGCTAGTTCCAGTGACAACGCCTGAGTTCGCTCATGAACTCAGGCGTTGTGCTTCCAAGCCCCTATGACTCCAGGAGATGCCATTTTATCCGTATCAGTATTGGTTCGAATGAGATCAAATTTTACTTTTTGGTATAAAATCGTATCTGGAGGAAGATGAAGGAGTACAATCCCAACAACACTAACCGTTATGTATGGAGGTGGAAACATCATGCTTTGGGGGCTAAGAGAACAGAATGACTGCAGCTTAATAAGGGAAGAATGGATGGGGCCATATAATGTGACAGTTTGGGAAACAACTCTCAGTGAGAGCATTGAAGTTGGATCATGCCTGGATCTACCAGCATGACTGACACCACAAAAGTAACCAGGGCAACAAAAAATGGCTTCTGTAAGAAATATTTCCATGTCCTGCAGTGTTTCAGACAGTATTCAAAATGTAATCTCATAGAAAGTTTAGGGTGGGAGTTGAAGCGCTGTTACCCATCAATAGCCCCAAAACCTGGAAGTTCTGCTTGGAGGAGTGGGCTAAAATCTCTGCTGCAATGTGTGCAAACCTGGTGAAAAACTACAGGAAACATCTGTAAATACAACAGCTCTCACAGTTGAAGTGCATCTATAAATGAAACGAAAAAAATCTGCCAATTTATCAGACCAAATGTTTCCTAATTATTTTACTTTACCAATATTCATTATTATTTTGCTTTTTGTTGACTTGCCTCTTGTTTTTAGCTATTTTTCAATTCTAATTTGATCTACCTCAGCTGATTTTTAGTCCCAAACATGCCTGTCTGTATATTCTGCAGACGAGGCCCACTGAAGTTGGGCATGTCGAAAGTCACACAGGTGGATTTCCCTCCTAAAGAACTGGTGTCGTATACCAAAGAGACCCAGACGCCCACTCAGACGCATCCTAGAGAAGGTAGAATAAAGCCAAATGCACTCGAATCCACACACAGCAATTTGGAACGGTTTAACAAATCAAATGCTTTCTTTGCTGTAGAAGAAGAAGAGGAGGAAGATCTAGCTGTGGTAGAGTCGGTTCCTCAGGCTCAAGAGGAGAAAGAAACTCCAAAGCTAGAAGAGGAAGGTAGAGTATACCAGCATAAGTAACCCTCGCCCATTTCTTTTAAAATCACCATGAATGAAATCATACGTTTTGTTGAGGAAATCTTGCAGCGATAAAGAGGTGTGATTAGTGCTGAAAGCTCTTTTTGTGTCCAGCAGTTTCTCATGAGCTGACAGAGGAAGAGAAACAGCAGATTCTTCACTCAGACGAGTTCATGAGTTTCTTTGACCACAGCTCAAGGATCATGGAGCGCGCTCTGTCCGAGCAGGTCGATGTGTTCTTTGACTACAGTGGAAGAGACCTGCAAGATAAAGAAGGGTCAGTATGTGTGTAGGTCTTTGTGTTGGTCTTGGTTCTGTATCTCCACTAAACACGTTAGGTTTTTACTAGTGAAAGTGTTTCGTTTTACTTAAATGTCACCTATTCCAAATTCTCTCTGGTTGAGGTCATGGAACGTGGTTCCAAATAAAGATCTACGAACACCAAACAATGGAGGTTTGCAGTGATTCACTGTAGAAGGGTGGTGATTTATATCCACGTGGCAGTGACATGCAACAACGTCTCCATTGCGTTTCCATTCACCTATTTGTATGTGCATTTTGGAGCATTGCATAAAAAAAAACCTGGATGGAAACCCAAGTTACATTTTGATAAGAGATAAAACCCAACAGCATATATTTTGAAAATGCATGTAAAAAACTTTTTGTCCGATAAGAAAAATGTGCATAAACTATGATGGAATTGCATTTATAGAATAAACCCTGTTGCAATCCAATGGCAATGCTTTTTTCTGTCCAAACTGTGGTGCATTGGGGTGATAATAATGGACGAACCAATCGACCGACTTCTGAAATGCTAATTTGGTCATTTAAAATGAAAAGTGGTTGTGGATCATCACCTCCCAGAACTGCATTGACCGACTGTGTTCCGTCTACGTGTTCTAAGACACAAGTAAGGTGTTACATACGAAAAAAAGCCTTCACCTAAAGCAGCAATTTCCATTTTTTTAATATTTGGCACTAGTTTATCAAAAAGCTGTTCTCTTGAACTCATTGGATGGAAACAGTTCTCCATTCGCAAATATTTAATGCGATATTCCAGTTTAGCGCATGCATTTAATTTGGAACATAGGAAACATGGTTATTGTCACCTAAAGCTCTACAGATAACATTAAAAAAATAAATATGGAGAAATATTTTGATGCAGAGTGCCATTCTTATGCACTCAAATAAAAAAAAAAGATAATATTTCAATTTTTAAAAACAACAAACAGTTTTTATGCTTTATTGCAAAAATCTAAAGTTTTTGAGACAAAATGAAATTTCATAAATCCCACAAAAAACAATGTGAAAACAGTGTGAAAAAGTTAAACCTCTCATAAACTTTATACACTGTTCTAAGTACTTTTTGTTCCCAGAACTTTAAAAAACAAAAGCCTGAATCACAGGTATTGTACTTCCAAGGGTTATCCTTTGGCACTGATGCCATCGATTTGGGGTTTGTAAAATTAAACTGAAAAACTATCGCACATTTTCTCATATTTCATATTTGAATTACTTTCACAAATTATGTGTCAACTCTTGTAATGTTCTTTTAAAACCAAAAATATCAAAGCTAATAGCCTTTTTGAGACATTAGATTTGATTTTAAAACAATAGCTGGGTTGTGTCATTCCTACTTAATTCAAAACAGACACTGTGACGCAAACGTTTGAATCAAAGTAGTGTACTGGATCTGAATGATAAAATAGCTTGTAAGATCTCGGGTGCATGTTATTATGAGACGTTTCAATAATCAGAAGTGTAAAGGTTGTTAATAGTTTCAAATTGACCACTTTAATAATCCACCATGAGTAAGATTTTACAAACCCTGAGAAAGGATACACACCACAAATGTAAGTCGCATATTAAAAATCTAATTTTAAAACATTATTCAACTGTATTTTCAACGAGTTCTTGATTTTACATGTTGTTTTGGAGGAATTAGCAACTATGGAACTCTCTCAAAACCATTTGGTTAACTCGCTTAGCTTGTTTTGCTCATTGTGTTTCAGTGACTCTCAGGCAGGAGCCAAACTCTCCCTGAACCGACAGTTTGCAGACGATCGCTGGTCTAAACACAGAGTTGTGACTTCACTTGACTGGTCTCCACAGGTACAGTGATGCTACTTAAAGCTAAACTAAAAAAGGGATTTGTTTTGATCGCTGTTTCATGTTCTTTCTCAGTACCCTGAGCTCCTGGTGGCATCCTACAGCAGTAATGAGGAAGCTCCACATGAGCCAGATGGAGTCGCTCTTGTCTGGAACATGAAATACAAGAAAACCACGCCAGAATATGTCTTCCACTGCCAGGTGACATCCATAGAATGACATTCAAGATGTTTGTCCATGGAAATTTGTTGGTTTGCATACAAACATACAAAAATTCCATTGACTTGAATGTGATCGTGTCCGGCGATGTGAAAGCATAAGCCACTGCATACGCGGTGCCATTCTGTATTCTTCTCCTGACAAAAAATTCAGCTGCGAGGAACTTTGACCTATTATCTCAAGTCATGTGATGCAACTTGAGCCACCACATTGGTGAGGTTCATATGTGTTCACACAAATGTACATTTCTAGAACTAATACTTTTAGAACCACCAGATTACCATTGATTGACCACCACTGGTTAATATTTCTATTCTAAAAAAGCAGGTTGAACTAAAAAGCATCCCCTGCCCGCCCAATAGATGGTGTCCATCCCACTACCAGCCATGGGTCTTCCCTGCTCCAGCTTTTTGGCCGGAGGACATTTGATTTATGTTCTGCTTGTGTGCTTTTGCAGTCTGCGGTGATGTCAGCAGCGTTTGCTCAGTTTCACCCCAACCTGGTTGTGGGAGGAACTTACTCCGGTCAGATTGTATTGTGGGACAACCGCAGTAACAAACACACCCCCGTGCAGAGGACACCGCTCTCTGCCTCAGCACACACGGTAAACACGCTCATCCTTCATCATATCCATCCTCTCCAGCATCATTTGCACCAGAATGGTCCACATATAGTACAGTATGACCTAATGATGGCAGTATCAGGCAGAACGCAGCAAAATACGACATGATATAGAATTCTGTATTTTCCATCTTCCATTCATAAAGAAGCACAAGAGCATTGTATGGGTATCGGAGTGTCTCGCATCAAAAATCTGCATCTCCTGATGAGCCAGCCTTAGAAGCAGACCTCCAGAGTTATGAACAACCTTTCAGCATTGGCTCTGCAGCTAGCAATATATGAGCATATGAGAACACAGGGGTCAGCAAGGTTGGTCCAAGAGGGTTTTGCTCCATCCTTAATTAAAAAACACTGAGGCCTTACTACATAAGGTCTTACTATCTATTCAGTGAGGTGTGTTGGAGCTAAACTAGGGGTGTAACGGTTCACGGGGATGTATTGAACCGTTTCGGTACGGCCTGTTCGGTTCGGGACACTTGCGTACCGTTTCGGTATTCGGTATTTTTTATTAAATAATATAATATTATTAGCGCGATATTAAGCGCAGCGGAACAATGTTCCTAGGCGAGTTTCCGCATGGACGCTATTGAGTGACGCACAGTAGAGCTGCACGGGGAGCTGACTGTGAGAAATGGCAACAGCGAAAGAGAAGCCAGAGCTTGAAGACCCTCCCACCTCACTACGGTCTCCTGTTTGGGAACACTTTGGCTTCTCTGTTAAAATACATAACGGGGATAGACGAGTGGATAAATTTAAAGTTGTATGCCGACATTGTTCCACGGAGATCGGGCAGGCAACACATCTAACATTTTCTACTGCTGGAGATATTGTCACTGCAACCAGATCTGTGCTCTCTTCAGAAAATGTGGATAGGTTAATCTATCCTATCTATCCTAACTAGTTGCAGTATTTCATTTTTTATTTAAAAAAATGTGTTTTTCTTTATAAAGAGTGCAATTTATTTAAAATATCACCCAAATGTATCACTTTTATTTATTTAATGCAAAAATTATATTGTGTATTGGCAGCTTTTTAAAATAAAGATTATGTAAGTTCTTATTGTTTTGTACCGAACCGAATGAACCGAACCGAACTCTCCAAAACACTGTACCGAACCGAATACGATTTTAGCGTACCGTTACACCCCTAAGCTAAACTCACCAGAACACCGGCTCTTCAGGACAGAATTTGGTGACAGTGAATCAATAAATACACAAAACATTCAGTTAGACTCTCATAGCCTAGTTTTGGCAATCTGCAGTTGACGCCCCAGATCTATCAATGTTTGTACTTGTGATTACTCCCCAGCACCCTGTGTACTGTGTGAACGTTGTGGGGACGCAGAATGCTCACAACCTCATCAGTATCTCCACCGATGGGAAGATGTGCTCCTGGAGCCTGGACATGCTCTCTACACCACAGGTGAGCATTTACAGACTTGTACAGGAACGATTGCAAAATTTTATCTCATATCATTGAAACCTTGGAGGGCAGCACGGTGGCGCAGTGGGTAGCACTGTGGCCTTCCAGTTAGAAGGTTGCCGGTTTGAGACTTCCCTGGAAGGAGTTTGCATGCTCCCCATGCTTGGGTGGGTTTCCTCCAGGTCTCTGGTTTCCCCCACAATCCCAAAAACATGCGGTTAGGTTAATTGAATAAACTAAATTCCCCCTAAGTGTGAATGTGTGAGTGTGTGTTGCCCTGTGATGGACTGGCGACCTGTCCAGGATGTACTCCTGCCTCTCGCCCAAGTGTGCGCTGAAGATCCCTGAAGACCCCTGTGACCCCAAAAGGGAATAAGCAGGTTGGAAAATTAATGAATGAAACCTTATAAATTTTGATAAAAAAGTATGCTAGCATGGAGTGCTAACAGTCATGTAGTTAGAGCAGAGGAAGGCAATATTGTTCCTAAAGTGCAACTCTGATTTACTACAGGTACCAAATAAGCAAGAAGGACTACTTTGTGCGATCTGTGGCATGCTAGGAAGAAATTTGCATACCCGAATCACCGACCGATTTGCTTTGAAGATAAATTGAAATCTTGTTTTTAGTCTAGACGTTATGTTGACTAAATAGCCAACCACAAAACTTTGAAACCAGACAAAAATTTGGAACTTAGCCATAGTTCCATTGCAAAACCATCAAAATGGATTGTGATACCAATGATTTTGTTGCCGGAAAAAAATGGCATAATGGGCAAAAACCTATAAGTGAATAGTCCCCATTGACATATTTGTCTTTAATTCTGAGTGCAGGACAGTCTGGAGCTAGTGTTTAAACAGAGTAAGTCAGTTGCTGTGACCTCCATGTCTTTTCCTCTGGGTGATGTCAATAACTTTGTGGTGGGCAGCGAGGATGGATCTGTCTACTCTGCATGTAGACATGGCAGGTAAGTGTGTTTATATATGGTACAGTACTATGCAAGTTTTAATCCAAGAATAGAATGCAGTGAATTAACAAAAACATGTAAATCAAATCAATATTTGGTGTGAGCACCCTTTTCTTTGACAACAGCAGCAAGTCTTCTAGGTACACTTGCACACAGCTTTTGAAAGAACTTGTTCCAAACATCTTGGAGAACTAACCACAGAACTTTTCACATCCATCTCTTCATGTAATTCCAGACCCAATCTATGATGTTGAGACAAGGCCATCACATCCAGTACCTTTTTTGTTCTTTATCCTGAAGATAGTCCTTAATAGCTTTTGTAGAATGTTTGGGGCCATTGTCCTGCTGCAGAATACATTTAGGCCAATCATAATGTATTACTGAAGGGATAAGTGTCTGCCTGTTTTTCTCAGCATTGAAAACACTATTATTTGGACCAATAGCCAACTGCATTTGCAGACATTCAAGCAACCTCCACCATGCTTCACTATTGTAGGAGACACTCATTATTGTACCCCTCTCCAACCCTTCAACTGCCTTGTGCTACAGTAATCTAATTCACATACTCACTGATCAGCACCTGCTGCCATTTTTGGCATCCTGAGATCCTTGTTTACGTGCATACTTGAGTTGTCTTTGTTTGAGGTATGACTTTTTGGCTGCAAATGCATATAACAAATGGGTGTATTCCTGGGTCTCACCGGTTTTTGGAATTTCATCAGTTTTGGAAAGGTAATTAGATTAATGGTAAATCTGCTATCTTCCTTGGCCGACCACTGCATCTACGGTCCTCAATGTTGTCTGCTTCTTTGTGATTATTTAAAGGAGCTTGAATCTTTGTATGGGAGAGTCTTTGTTGGTGCAGTAGAACTACCTTGTGTCTTGTTGCTCAATCTTGCAAAAAGAAAACCCTCAACTAGCAGAGATTGGCTGTTCCTCACCCAGGTTTAAGCTTCCTACGCAGCTGTTTCTGTTTCAGTTCATGGCTGAATTTGACATTGATGATCATTAGCACTTTCATGTTCCTATAATTGATTGATCATAAATGTGATTAACACCAAATATTGATTTTATTTGTTTTTTCATTAACTTTTTTTGTAAAATTACAGAGTATAAATATTTATTAGGTTTTATTTATATTTCTGAAAGCATTTAGTTTTCTACAGTAACAGCTGCCTAAAACTTCACAGTACTGACCCCCTACTTGCACCAAGGAGTTATATTCCATGTGTCTGTGTTCATTTTACAGTAAAGCGGGAATAAGTGAGATATTTGAAGGTCATCATGGACCAATCACAGGACTGGACTGCCACTCAGCAGCTGGAGCAGTTGATTTCTCTCAGCTCTTCCTCACATCCTCCTTTGACTGGACCATTAAACTTTGGAGCACAAAGGTGAATGAGATGTTAAACAAAAACTATACAACAGCTTCTCAAAATTGGATTTAAATCAAAACGATCTCTGTTTTTGTTCTGTGTTCGTTTGTTTGTTTCTCCTTACAGAACAATAAGCCTCTGTACTCCTTCGAGGATAACTCTGATTATCTGTATGACGTCATGTGGTCCCCCACACACCCAGCTCTTTTCGCATGTGTAGATGGCGTAGGTCACCTGGACCTGTGGAACCTCAACAATGAAACAGAGGTTTGCCCTTTCACCCCAAACAACACCTCTTGTTCGTCCTAAAAGTGTGTGAATATCAGAATTTGTCTGACTTTTAGTAATAGTCGAAACGTAGTTGAAAATATTCCTACCAATTACTCATCTAGAATGAAAAATAAAACTTGAGTTGATACACTCTTCCATCACATCAGGATTCGACGGCAACAGTACAGATGTAGAGTACACCCAGGTCTTCTTTGTTATTGGGTTAGAAGTTGTCACAAAGATCGGACAGCGTATAGATCACCTTTCTTCCTCATTAGGGGCCCAAACTGTGAAGCTGTGCAGGCACCTTTTGGGTTTTTTCTGTTTCTTCTTACTACTATTATTATTTTTCTTCATCCAGTTCCGCCATAGCAGTCCATGGTGGGCCCATGAACCGCTTGCAGGAAAGTTATGAAATTTGGCCCACTGACCCAAACTGGGCCCTTAAACTTGGCACCACTAGTCCAAAGGTGTACTTCTGTTTATGTTCTGTATTGTCATTCTTGATTCTCCTTAATCCTTGGCTCAGGATTAGGTTTATCATTAAAACCTACTGTTGTGAACTCCTCCTAGACTGATAATCAGATTTTCACCAAATATGTTCCAGTTCATTCTCTGACTATGCTGACTAAAAAGTTATGGACTTCAAGTCGATTTGATAAAGCATTTATAAATAGGGTGTGACTAATTATGAGGTAAAGCTCCCCAAAATGCTTGTAAGGCTTCTAAGCTTTAGCGTAGAAACACCAAACTTGGTGGATGTTATTATAACTATTACCTGATATTGTCTGCGAAGTTTCAGCAGAGTCAGCCATTTTGAATGTCAACCATCTTTGATTTCATCAAAAGTTGCCTTTTTTTTACTAATGCATCAACATATCTTAACAAAAATTGGTTTGCATGTTTGCCAACATCTCTTGAGGTACACAACAGTTTTGTTGAAAGTCTACAACCATTGCCATATTGGCCGCAAATACCTGTGTGAGTAATTAGTGATTAACATTGACCACGCAGTAAAGCTGGCAATAGCACCACCTTAAGGTCAAAGTTTAGAACTATCATATTAGGGCTAAAGCTTTTTAAGCTTTAGATTATTTCGTCTACATTCAATCTGATGTACAATCCTTTACATCAGAGCCTCCATTTTAATTAAGACAAATATTTAAACTTTGGAAACTTTAGTGCTGGATATTGTTTAGTACAATAAATATATTAAACACCTTTCGCAGTCATACATTGAAATTTATGGCCCTTTTGAAAATAAGCGTCCGTATTTGCAGGTTCCCACAGCTAGTGTAACGGTGGAGGGAAACCCTGCTCTGAACCGTGTGCGCTGGGCTCAATCGGGGCGAGAGGTGGCTGTAGGCGACTCTGAGGGACAGCTGCACATTTATGACGTTGGAGAGGTAAGGATGACAACTCATGGCATGAAGGACACATTGAAGTTTATTAGGAAATCATCTTCAATTCGAAGTATAGATAATAAATAACAATAGAAATACGGTCAATGGTGTCATTTGATTGTAGCCATCACCATCAAAGGTACAGTGCTACACGATTGTTCTAAATGGAGAAAAAGGTAGAACGTGGGAGAACTGAGATCTGAAACCATTTTATTCAGTGCTGGTTTATGGCTGTCACACAATTAACTTTATTTCACGGTTCCATTGATCTGTTTTGTAACAGCTTTTCCATCACGTTCTGTACCCTTACGTTGTATTTTTTTGTAGCTATTTGGATTTCTAAAACCTGTCCAATATGTTACTTTCCTCTGATTGATAGGCTGTTAATCACTGACTGGTCAGTTGTTGAGCCCACTGATTGGCCAGAATAGCTCTTATAGTTATTAGTGTGTGTGGCACAAAAATGTGGTACCACCATATGCGGTATAAAAATACCACTCGTTTGTCGGTCCTCATTTTGCAGAGCCAATACTATGGAAATGCCACAAAGTTGCCTGCTTACAATGTGCCAATCAACGCAGAGACTTCTGGAACAAAATTATTTGGAGCGATGAGACCAAAATTAAACTTTTTGAGCACAACCATAAATATATTTGGAGAGGAGTCAACTCCCATCAGCAAATTTGCACTCATCAGCCTGACAGCTGCACTTGGGACGTTACTGATCATTCCAACACAACAACAATCTAAAACACGTCTGGTTACACCAGAACAAAGTTCTCGAGTGGCCATCTCAGTCTCCTAACCTCAATATCATTTAACCAACAGAAGATAAAGATAATCGACATCTACCCCAAGAGACCTTAGGCTGTTGTAAGGCTGGTCCATGGGTTGATCCAAAAACGGGTTTCAACCATGGATGAAGGTTCTCAGCCGTGTTCTGTCTTTCAGAGCTTGCGGGAACTTTAATTATTGAATTTAACTTTAATCTGACTCCATATTTTAATAAGAAGGTTATTGTTTACCTTTATCATTAGCTTTAATTAAAGCTATAGTAAACTATGTAATAATAAGTGTTAATAATTAGAGAAATGCACTCACTTGTTATAATTAACCCTTTAAACCTTTGTTACATAATGTGATACTTTAGTTCTTAGCATTTACCATTATTTTAGAAAGTGATTAGAGAGTAACTATTGACAAGATTGAACATCTCATTTATTAACAAACAATAAGTTACACAGCAAAAAGGTGAAACAATAGCAGAGGCTACATGATCTGAAAAGGCTCTAAGCCTCCCAGATCACGGGCTTATCATAGACGAACAGCAGCGAGCTCCTCGTGCGTTCTTCCTCAAATACCATCCCGATCCAAGTCCACTCCCACAGGAGGGTCTAGTTGAAATGTAAATCAGACAGCATGTTTGAGAGACCACGTGACCATATATGGTGCTCCTCAGAGACGAAGTAATCGAATCTGGTGTATCTTTCAGAGGCAGACGCCATTGTTAACCAAAGTAATCACAGATGCGGATGGTAATCGCTTTAACACCTTTGCAACACAAAGCAGGTTCAGGGAGTGGTTGAGAGTCTCAACCCCCATGGTTTAAACTCTTTGCAACATTGTTAGATTTCTGTTGAGTTGTTTACACATTCACAAATGTTATTGTATATAAATATATACATAATTAATCACAATCTTACACTGTCATTGATGTCAAAAGGAGGGAATACAAAATATTAAGAGCTTAACTTTGACCAGGGTCATTTGGAAAAGCACAGTTGTGTGTTTAGAAATGGCCTCACAAAACTAAGAGTGGGAGAAAAAAAAAACTAAAGTTTAATTCTTCATGTTTGCCAGGGTATGTACACCTTTGAGCACAACTTATGAGCAAATATTTAATTATTATTCAAAATAAGGCTGTTATTTAAAATTCTGTTTTTTTTTCACAGCAAATTTCGGTGCCACGGCAGGACGAGTGGACTCGTTTTGTGCGAACACTCACTGAGATTAACGAGAACCGTGAAGACGTGGAGGAGCTGGCTGCTCAAAGATTGGCTGCTTGACTGGTGGGCAATGCTTCCCCAGCATCTACGAATCTCCACCCCTGCTGATGTTTAACATCACCAGATAACTATTTTTCATTTTACAAGTAACCTTTCAGGAATGAGACATTGTTAAGAATTGGAGTACAACATCTCAGCAAATTTAGTTTATACTTGATTTCATCAGGTGTAAATTATACCTTTTATATCTAGTTATTAGATGAGAGGCTAATTTGTGGAAAGGGATAACTATATGAAACTGTTGCGTCTTTATATCTCAGATGTAGCCTAGAGTAACTGAGAAGATTTAGAACCATCTTCAGCACAATGCTACACAATTTTGCTTATTCATAGCCTTTCAGTAATGCTTTTCCTTTTTTAGTATAGAGCATCAGAATAAATATATTTGTAAAGCGCTTTACTCTCGCCATACACTTTACTTCAGCCTTAAAGCATTCTTTTAACACAATCCATATTCTTCCACCGGACACAGTACAACTCATGGTGCTTTTTCTTTTAGCCTTTTCCAGTTTAAAAGAAATTTTAACAGCAGTGTTTTGCATAAAAGTTGGCATTTTAGTAGATTCTAGACACTAACTTATAACCACATGATATTTATATATTTAACTACAAACAGCGGCTATAGTATTATATTAAATTATGTAATATCCGTGACACTTTAAGGGTAATAAATAAAATTCGAAACATTAACTATACAGTTTGGAATAAAAAAAAAACATTTTTAAAGATGAAAGAAAATTGACAAAACATCTTAAATGAATTTGTAAATGCTATACATTTTTTAGCCCAGTACAGCTGCCTTAATCGATCAAAAACCATAAACAAATGAAATATTGATGTTTTGTCTCTTGTTCTCACTCATTGTTCTTGTTCTGAGAAGGAAGAGCAGTACACTCACGTAATAAAAATTCAAATTCTGTTCAAACTCGTTTCCAAGATGTCTGGAAAATGTTACATTATTCAAAATTTATTTTGTCATGTTTAGAAGCTTGAAGTTATAATAAACATTTGAAAATTCTAAAGACTCTTTTTTTGTGATTTTTATAAAGTGAGAATATATTTCTAAAGGTGCATCGAATGTGATGTGGAAATTAATTTAAGCAACATTTAATCAAATTAAAATCCATCAAAGATTCCACGAATAAGTTTATATAGTGGAAACTAAATTTAAAAGTAAACTTTAGTTGGGTTAAATGTTTAGATTTCACATAACATTTATTTTTACATGATTTTAATAATGACAGAAACATTATCCTGCTGCTAATGAGGATATAATTTCATATTTGACTGATTTTACAAACGTGACATGGAAGATAAATAAGGACGTCATTAATATTTTGACACCTTTTTCAGACAATAAAACCAATATATATATAATGTCACCATACAGAGTGGAGGAGTTATGTTGAAATATTTACCTGTAAGCCTTCATGTCTTGAAATGTTGAGGATTGTTGTGGCTGACCGTTGTGGCCTAATTACCACAAAAAAGTAAACATCACCCACACCAAGCAAATGCTCCCCGTGTACCGCACTGCAGATGTATTTGTTCAGTGATATGGGCTTGAAAGATAATCATTGACTCCCTCCTCAAGGAGGGTAAGCAACAAAGGGTTACTGCTAAAAGGGCTGGTTGTCAAGGTGCTATAACCATTATAACCCAAGAAAGTTGAGTAGGAAGAACAAGTTTAAAGAAAAAAACAAACTATAATTTGGAAGAGCTTCACACAGGTGAACTGAGGTTGGGGTTGGAGCGTTAAGAGCCATTGATTTGTCCATTTAATTTCACAGCAGAACTGGTTCAATGACCACGGTGCTTCACCTGATTTTTCAGGTGATGGTCGGCCAATCACACTTTGAAGCAATAAAAGATTGAATGTCTACAAACTGTGCAATATATGAGTTTCACTTTCCAAAATATAGCATTTTTATCAAGACATTTACATTTTTTTAAAAGTGATATCAGAAGTCTCTGATAAATGAACCCACACAAACCAAAAGTAAAATTTAACCCTATTCGATTTATTTCCGTAAAATACAAGAATGAAATGCAATTAAATTAATTTGTACACTCCAATTCATCCATGATTTTTCCAATCAATCACTCAAGATTTGCATCCTCTGTACATTTGTCAGTGTAACACACGCAGAGCGAGAGTCTGTGCATGAGATGTACATGTATGTACAGTACATGTGCAAGCTACGCAAAGCTAACTGAAGAGCGCTACAGCATGCTTCGGCCACAACACTACATCATGATGAGAAGAAAACTCAAAGAAAAAGCAGCAAATGTGCATCTTGGGGAGCGGAGGAACAGAACACCAAGAGGCTGGATTTCTCCTCTGTCTGGAGTGTTTGATGAAATGCACCATGTCAGCTTTAGCCACACTGTGGTTTCAGTGGCGGAAGAACTCCCCTAGAGCCCTTGAGCCCAGTGTGGCAAATCTACCCTGTGCTTTAGCAAACACAAGACCTACAACCTTTACCCAGTGTTCATCATCAAACTGAGGCACTGATGAGTGTTAAACAGCCTGAAAATGAGTGAAATACTCACCTCCTCGGGCTTAAAACTGAAGGAAACTACAGAGAGTGTGTGAAATGTAGGCAAGGGGACTTGTGGGAAAAGGCATGCAGCCACTGGAGGTCGAGGACAGGCTCGGGATTGTCTGTCCTTGCTTTATGACTCGCTGGCTGGTTCCTGGGGAGTTTGGGAGTGAATGGGAGTCACCCCAGAGGATTTGAATTTGGGAAGATGAAGTCCAAACTTGTTTTCCACACCAGCGAATGTGGCAGCTGCCAGACGATAACCACCCACGTGCTCCAAGCTGACTGGAGGAAGCTCAGAGATACGAGACTTGGGTTTGGGTTCAGAACCTACAGGACGACTAGAAAGAAAAGAAGAAATTGACAGGGATACATAAATGAGAGAAAAAAAATGTGGTGGTACACAAAATCTAAAAATCTATCATTGCTTCTAATGTTTGAAATATCCAAGAACACAATATTTCTTATTAAAAAACAAGTCATTTCTTAAAGAAAAAAAATTCAAAGCATTTTCAAAAAATTCAAAGTTTGTCACCAAAAATCATTCAATTTGATGAAACAGAAAAAGGTTTTGTCTTTCAAATTTAAACCTGAATTTAGACCTGAAATGGCCGAAAACATCCCAACACATAAGGGTTAAAATTACAAAAGAAACAAGTAGAAGTAAAAACTGTTAAAGGTAAAAAGGTTCAAATAAAATAGTCTATCAGAGCAACATGTTTTCCGTTTGTAGTTTATTAATATAGTTCACAAGCTACATATAAAAAAACCCTAAAAAAGATTAGATTTGCAAAGAAATATTTTATTTCTCATTTTGAACAATAAATGGAATTTAGAAAAAAATCTCCACTTTAACAGTGACAGAGCTCTATGCTCAACATCGTAAAAATACCAAACAACGAAGAAAATGAAAAGGGCTGTCGAACCTTCAGGGCCATAGCCCCCCAATGGCAACATATTTTGGACGATGTACTATGTATTCAAGTGAGTAATGTAAAAATGCTGTGTTGTCAAAATAACTCGCTTGTTTTTTTGTTTTTTTTTTTTAATTTTGCAGGTAGAATTTGGTAATGAATCATCTGACATTCATCTTGATGTTTCAAAAGGCAGATACAGATTAATTTGATGAAAAACCTTGTCTTTAAATTATAAAAAAAAAAATACATAATTCCACTTACTGTCCTCCGAAGTCAACGTAGAACCATCGCTGCAGGAGCTCATACGTGACCAGTGTTACAGCAAACTGAGGAGATGAACGGAAGACTCGAGCTACAGAGACAGAGAGGTCACTATGAGACATAACTCAAACCCAGTCCACGTATGGTGCACGCGTATGTACCTCCAGCTCCCTTCCACAGGGCACGGAATCCTTCCTCCTTCATGATCTTTCTGAAGCAGTCGATCACTCCAGAGTAAGTCGTCTGACCCGCACGGGCAGCAACCTGCAGTCGCGTTTTGATCACATCAGCAGGGGTGACGAGAGAGGCGGCTGGGACACCTGTCAACCAAAGAATCTCAAGGTTACTAGAGTTACAGGAAATCTGGTTTGGAAAGAAGTCTGTTAGTTAATCCAATGAATTCCACCATTTTGTAAAATATTTCTTTGGAAAAAAAAGTGTAAAAGCTAGGGCCGAGTACCAACACCAGTCCATCAACATCCATCTGATGACTACATCCCAGCAAATGTATACAGGCCATTGAAAAGACGTCATTTTGCTTCTCATTGATTATTATTATCCTTTACTTAAGAAAGTTAAATAAACATTACAAAGATTATCTTAAAAGAGCTCAAACTCCGAAGAGACATCTGCCTCAAGCAGGGTATTGTGCATTCTACTACACCCTTGTAGTCTTTGCTTTGTTGTCTTAATTGTAAAAAAAATAGAAGATTAAAAAAGGTTCATTTGACAATGAAATTGTTTCAAAGATTGTGAATTATCTTAAATGGCCACACCTAATGATTTATTATCGATACAAATTATTTACTTTCAATTTATGTGTAATTATTAGCATAAGCCTTAAAATCAGTTCTGTACAAAAACTATTTTATGTAAAAAACAGCAATGCAAGGAAAAAAATAATCATTAGTATAAAACGTATATTACAGATTGATTGAGATCATTCCAAAATCATGTTTTGAAAATGATTAGAATAAATATATTGCCCTATTAAATTTAAAAAAAATTTATAAATCATATAAAAAGTGTGATGATCTTAAATGCATTTCTGACCTGCAATGGCTCCAGCACTAAGTAGCTGCAGGGCACCTAATTGTCCATCCTCGTCCTTCAGATACTCCTTTGTGTGGGCATAAACTGGGAAATAGATGGCAGAGAATGGGATGTCACGGAGAAAACAAGCCTTGGCACCCTGCGGTGAGAAAAAAAAACAGGGATTTCAGAACCTAAACTGACACACGGAACTCAATCCTAACCAATAATGAGGCTCTATACCCCCCCCCTTCCTTCTTCTACCCTTATTCTTAAAATCATTGATGATCTGAATAAATGCGCGACTGCCCCGAGGTTAGCAATTCATTTAAACCAGGGGTCCCAAATTATTTTTACGCAAGGGCTAAAGTGTACAAAACAAACAAGAAAGAGGGCCGAAAACCATGACCATCCAACTCCTATTCCTTTTACCCCCACCCAGGTCAAATAACAACCTCCACCTTCAAAGTCATTTCAAGTAAAGAGGTTTCTTATGGGCTAGTCAGAACCCCTTGAGCGGAGGAGTGGGTGGGTGGGTGGATCTGGCCCATCATTTGATGATGACTGGTTTAAACGAAAGCACCTAAACTTTACAACCTTTAAACTATGAAGAGACACAGTTTAAGTTTCGCCATCCGTAACACCAACTTTCTTTTTAGGTGTTCATGCATGACTGGTACTTCCATGCCATGAAAGCTCGGGCATCTGCAACGAATTTCATTAACGATTAGTTGTTACAGCCCTACTCTCTATGATTTCTACAAATGGTAGTGCGCTCTCCGTGCGTTTTTTCACATCACTCAGATGCAGTCAAATTGAGGATCAGTTATTAATGAGAGAACTTTGGAAAAGCCTCTGGCAATTCGCTCAAATCTTGTTGTCTGAAATGTTGCTCTTGGAAAGAACACATTGGATTTGGTAAAATCATGTCTGTGTGTTTTACTACAGACCTTGTAGAGGCCGAAGAAGCCAAGGTCTCGTACAACATTGAGCGCGCTCACTCTAGGACCAGTGGTGATTTCGCCAGCCACCTGTAGACGGATCTTCACGATTTCCAGAGGATTGGTGAAGATCACTTGTGAACCACCAGCCTGGAAGCAGACGGAGAAAGAGAGTTAAAGAACATTTCAAAGTGATTTCCACATGTGCAGTTATGGTGCAGAATGGGAATCCAGATGTCTTTTACATCTTTTAAAGGTCCGCTGCACGACATTTCCACGTTTTTTTTATTGGACTTTCTAGACGTGTGTGTAGGTTATGCTTTAGAAATGAAACACCTTGTTCAGTGGTTAGCATCAATAAAACAATAAATATGGACATATTTTGCCTTTACACTGATTAAATGATGAGACGTCACATACAGTATCCCTAATGTAAGAGTTTACACGCACTAGGAGAGACCAATCAAAAGAATACTAGTCCGTTTGAACAAATAAACTCATTCAGTCTTATTCTATCGTTTAAATCCATTTTTGAACAAAATTCCTCTTCACAAGAGAACTTGAAAAGCACATGAGAGAAATTAACTTCTCTGTGTTCGTACAGTCCCGTCTATGTCATGAAAACATGTGATGAATTGTTTATGACGCAGATTTTTTCTAAATTAAGTGTCTAATGCCAGTTTGTCAAGAGAAATGTTTCCATTCAAAGATCTGAATTAAATCTATGTGCAAAACTGGAAAATTGCATCACATATTTGCAAATACAGCATCATTGCCATCCAAGGAGTGCTAGAGAACAATATCTTCACTTCTTGATAAACTGGTGCCAAATATGAAAAGAAAAATAGAAGTTGCTGAGGAAAGGAGAAGGCCTTTTTTCCGTATTTGACAGCTAATGTACATCTTGGAACACAGACAAAACTTGCGCCGTCATGTGATCTTTTTTTTGGAGGCGGGAGACTGCTCTTTTGGAACGCAGCCGGTCAAGACAGATCTGGGAAGTGATTATCCTGAACACCTTTGAGGACAGACTTTAACATTTTAGAATGACCAAAACAACATTTCAGATTTGCAATGTTATACATTAATGCTGCCCCATCGTGCCCCAGTTCCTGACATAAAAAATGCATTGCCATTACATTGCATTGGGATTTATTCAGTACATGCGTTTCCATCACAGTTTATGTACATTTTTCATTATTGGAAAAAGGTTTATCCTACTCAGTAAATTTTTAATGCACATTTTCAAGCATCTTGTTGTTTCCATCCATGGTTTTTATTTGATGTTCTCACATAAAAAAATAAGTCGATGGTAACGCAGCAAATGTCTCCATTATGTGAAAAATGAAAAGTTAAAAATGTGTAACTCTGACCGAAGTTCAATCTATTTATTATACTTACACATCCACCAGCTAAAATCTCAGCAGCCAAAGGTATCGTTCCGTCTTTTGGATTTGTGCATTTGTCCCGAACCAGATCATTAACCTGAAAGTGAATAACTCGAATTACTGCTCAGGAACAGCATAGAACAGGTACATTGTTAAAATATATATATATAAAAAAACATCAAGGAGAAAAAGCCGTTCATTGAGACTCACAGTGAGCTTGATGGCTTTCTCTGGAGCTACTCCGATGAGCTGTGGTAGGAGACCTGTTTCCGAAGAGAAGCTTTGCTTTATCCACCAAAATATTTTTTATAGATGGTTTAAAACATGACCCAAAGACTCAAAGAAATCAGACCTCTATAAAAACCAAAGAACCCCTCGTATCGCAGGACTTTCTTGGCACAGTCAAAGCTGTTTTTGTACATGAGTTCTCCTACGAATGATCCGGTGGAGCGCTGGTTCTGCATGCGGGTCTTCACCAGGTCGATGGGGTACACGGCTGTGGCTCCAGTGGCTAAATAGAAGCACATAGAGGTTCTTATACACAGAAGTCTCTGTACGGACTGGCACATCTGTTTTGAATTAAGTAGGGATGACACAACACACGCATTGTGTAATTTTGACTTCAAATATAATGATTCGGTTTCAAAGAGGTTGTTAGCTTTGGTATTTTTGGTTTGTGTAATGTAATTAAAAAATATTTCTAAAAGAAAAAAGCTGGAGTTGTTGCAATGGTTGATATAAAAATTGTTATCAACCATTGCAACAAAAAACTGTTTTGAATATAATTTATTACAACAAATTAAAGTATTAAAAAAATGCTCAAAAAGGACCCAGACTTCTAAGGGTTAAGCAAATTTAGACAAAAACTTTAAGACTAGAAAGTTTATTGAAATTCAAATTACAACCCAATTTTAAACGTGTCGTGTGATATATATATATATATTATATAATGCTCCTAAATTAATTATTTCTGATACATTATAAAATAATAATATTTTTAAAAAAAAACTAACCTCCAGCAATGGAGCCCAGAGTAAACCTGTACGCTGATTCTGCTGCTTGAAGCCATATAGACCGAGAAACTTCTCCATGTGACTTCTGGAACCGCAGAATAGAGCTCAGTGAAAATATTGCACAATTTTTATCAGAGTAGCACATATATTTACATGACCCGACACCACCTTATCTGTATGCACTGATAAACTCACCTGTCTCTGCACCTCGGCTAGATTATGTGGCTGTGCTCCTTCCTCTTGTGGAGCTATTCTCTCAATATCAGACAGGTTCAATCGTCTGCACATTAGAAAAAAGTAATCAGCTGATGAAAAGTAAAACATTCTGTTTCCACCAAATATTAAAATATAAATATAAAGTAAATATAAATTCAAGTACTGTACAGATATAGAAAAAAAGCAAGAATAGGAGCTGTTTCTGACAAAACTTTTGGTGATTATTAACATCATGATTATTGGAAAAAATATTCTTTGTTGCGAGCAGTATCAAAAAAGAAATGCTTTACATGTCCATCATATAAACCACTGAGCCAGTCTTTGCTATAATGTTTACTTCATGATTATCTCAAAATAAATAAAACATGAAGGGGAAAAAAGACAATGCCCTTTTAAGAGAAAAATAAGCATTTACCATGTGTAAATAATTAGATTTTCAACACCGTTGTAGATTTTCAAAAAGCTGTTTTAGAATGAAACATTGGTAGTACAGCTCTCATAGCTTAGACTCCTGAACGTCTACTATTCAATGCACATTAAATCGATCGAAGACTACGCATAAACAAGCAGAAATTACATAAACAGAATATTTTTCCTTGAAAATTCCCCAGGCAACAATAAAGGCAGAATCTGCTTCATCATCAATAAGTGAAAGCAATGTGTGTCATTGTAGTAATCCATTTTTGGAAATTTTTGGAAAATGCTGGGTGCAGGATGGAGAATGGATTAGTGCTGTTTCAGGGAGAACACAGGCAGGGCTTAAAATCTAAGTTTTCTTTGTTGATAAATGCATGCAAATTGAAGAAACAGCCCATCATGTGTTTAATTGCACAGCACAAAAGGAAAAAAGCTTGAATTAATTAATAAATCTTAACAGCAGTGTCTCAGGATAAGTCCTTATTTTTCTGTGAGGTAATACATTAATGCAAATAATAATAGCCAGTAAAGATCTATTTAACTTTTTATCAATGTACAAATGGCAACAGACAAAAATCTCCCGGGATTAATACTGTAATTTCTATAAATATCACACAATACCAGTTTGTGCATTTTTGTGTTAATAATAACTGCTGTTGAAACAAGGGACACACTAATCCACAAACACATCAGCGGAATAACTTTTCTTTTTACTACGAGAACAAATTAAAAACTGTACCCTGTTTGGGAGTGGAGTCCAGAAAGCTGGAACAGGATGTCGATTTCCATTGGGGTAATTTGACCAAACATATTTGCAGCATGAACAAACTCCTCTAAAGACGACGAGAGACAAAAAAATTAGATACAAACTTCAATAACCTTTTCCTGCTCATTTTACATTTTGAGTACCGTACCTTTAGTGACAAGAGTGTCCTTGCGGCTTCCGGAGAGAGTGCTGTAGATTTTCCGGATCATTTCCATGTTGTTCAGGAGAGCGTTGAAAGCATTAAAGTAAGAGAAGCTCACCATGTGAGAAGTGCCACTGCCGGCTGCCTAAAAGCACAGGGGAAAAAAAAAAAACTGACAGTTTTGATTTTTTTGCCAAACTTTACCTCAAATGCTCAAAGTGAATCTGCACTTACTGAGACCAGGTTTTCCTCCACAAAAGGAGTGAGCATGTGGTGTCTGATGGTGGACATGATGTCACTGAAGTCCATGGCTGAAATCACACCACTCTTAGCTTTGTCCTTCAGTGCAAAAGCCTGTCGAGCATGTTCCAGCTGCAGCTCCTGTTACAACACAAGCATGCTTGCATTTCTACATAAACAAATAACAGAGACTTAAAACATCCAACATTTCTGTGGTTTCTCATTTTTCCTTTTTGGACAGTGCTATATGTTTCTGTATTAATGATGATGCATTATTAGCAAATTATGTAGGAAAAAGCTTAGGAAAACCAGCAGACCTTTCAAACAAACATTTGTTAAAGGAGCTTGTCACAATTAATAATGGAGGGTGCAGTGTGACGTGCATGGGTATAACCTGCAGGAACTGGCTGAACTCCAGGTAGCTGAGGGGTTTGCTTCGTGCGTTGCCAAAGTGCAAGCGGATAAACTCACAGTCCCAATTGAAGGGGATGTGGTGGTGCACAGTCGTCTGGCTAAAGATATCACGAACATTTTCTGCAAAGAGACGCATAAAATTAAACTCTAGCTTTAAAGCGCCTCTGAACACGTGAAACTATGTGCGTATGAATGACCCTCTCTGTTCCAGGTTAAGCTGCTTGTTTGTTAACAAACCATAATTACATTAAGATCAGATGACTGATGGAGTACTGAAACACTCCCCTGTTCATGTTGCCTAAATAGAGAAAACCAATGGGTAGTTTATCTGAAAAGCTCATTAACTGAATGTTTACATCAGTAAGCAGGAATCGTGTCCTAATCATCATGTTTCTGCTAATAATGTGATTTTATATTAATTATTAACCCTTTGTTCAATTGTGCATTGTTCATATTCACTATTATATCGTGAGGCTGTTAACAGCAGCTAAATTAAACTACAATAAAAAACCATAAGATCACTTTTTTGAACAAATCTTGTTACTAAAAAGGCAGGTATAATGGAGATCAATGGAACATGAACAATACGGAAAATCTGATGCTACAGAAAAAAAAAAACTAATAAACATTAACGTTATTTCTAATGTTTGACATATCTAAGACTGTGATAAAAGGCCAAAAAAAATCCAGGCAACAAATTTTCTTACTGAATTTTTTTTCTTGAAATCAGTGACAAAATTTAAGATCTTGGCAATTAAAGAGTAAAAATCCTGGATTTGGGGAGAAAATACATGGATTTAATTAGAGCTGAGTTAAATAAAGTGATTTGTGCAAAAAAAATATAATTTTTTTTTTACAGCAGTTTAATTCAGTGGCCGTCAACAGCCACAAACACAAAAGGGTAGCAAATTTGCACACTTTCCCAAAATTCCTGTAAAAATAAGATTGGTCACCAAAATTATTCGATTTGATTAAAAAGATAAAAGGTTATAGCCAAATTTAGACTCAAAAGTGACACTGAATTGGCAGAAAGCAAACCCAACAACATAAAAAAAAGTCAACTATAATAACAATATTCTTTCTTTGGGGTATGGCTTTCAGGACTATCATACTGTACATCAGTGTTTCCCAACCATCATCAAACCACAGAGCAGTTAAAGGAGTCCATTTGGTGCTCAGGATATGCCTCCTTAAAGAACTAGTGTATAATGTGCCTACGCAACAACTAAACAAAACTAAAAGTGATGTTTGCTGCAAATACATTGGATTTATTTGTTGTGTTACATTTTTTTAAGTAATAATTTAGTATAAAACAGATTTTTAGTTCAAAAAAAGAAACCCAAATAAATCTGAGGACATAGAGAAACATTGGGGTCTAGGTGTTTAAATGACGCTAGGTAGGTAATAAAACTCTTTTTATTATTTTTAAAGAATTTTTTGTTATTTTTAAAGGAATACCAGTACATGAGATTTATACACAATACAGTAATTAAACATGCACCGGAAACTACCTCAAACTCAAATATGCGAATAAAACAAAAGCTAAGAAAAAACTGGAAAGACCAGTATTCCAAATCCAACGCAGCCATTCAAAGAAGCTTCTAGTATACAAGAGTAAAACGACACCCAGAAATATAAAGTTTCATTGTAGCTCTCACCGAAAGACACATCTCCAGTGCCGTTCTTGTCAAAAAGCTGGAAGGCCACAATGAAGAGTGCATCAGGCATACACAGCACTGACTCAAAGGCTAGAAACTCCTGGAATGAGATCAGCCTGAGAAGAGAGAAACGGTCACTCGAAAATCAGTTTATGCACAAGATGGATTTCTCATGTATCTATTATTAAAACAGAAGTTAGACAATGTTTCTCTTACCCATCCTTTGTGGTGTCGGCAACTCCAGCGAGCAGCTGCACAGTTTTTGGGTTAAAATGGATCTGTGTATGGAGCCCCAAATACTTCTGCACAAAATCATTGGGAGTCATGTACCGCTCTCCATCTGCATCCACCACACTGGCAAACTTCGGGAGAATACACACAAAGAGAGAATTACAGTTTGAAAACATACTCAAGTTTTCATGCTCACACATGTACTTTTGCATTGACAGCATGAATAGAGTTTATTCAAGAACAATGTTCCTATTACCAACAGCTTATTGTGACAAATAATAATGAACTGATTTTCAAAGACGTCATGAACACCATTCCAAAGAAATCTTGCTGAAATCGCAAGAAAGGAGAAAAGATTTGTGATCACCATTTAGTTTCAGGTAAGCCTTTATTTATTTTATACTTTCATGGTGTTGAAACCAGAAAAAGATAAATGCGGAGAAACCAATTTCTGGTCAATTCTTTACATCTGGGTCTTACATCATCATACACTCTCGGCCAGCTGACCCAAGAGGGGTATATCAAGCCCCAACTTGCAACCCAGTAGCTGCTCACAGGTCTGCCCTTTTCTTCCAAAGCCACTGGGTGGCTACAAAGAAGAGGAGCATCAAGTTAAAAAAAAACACATGCAGCTGTGTTTGGAGGAGAAAGAATGCTGCTTAAGAAGAACCCAACCATGCCCACATCAAACAAGGTGTTTGAACGTTTCACTTTGACATATTCTGCCAAAGGGACAGGACAACTGCCCCACATTAAAATGACAGGGCCATTTAGAGTCACATCATGGGTGGATAACTAAGACCAGGACATGCGTTACATCTCATGGTCATGGATGGGTATTGTACTATGAGAGAGTATGTACAGAGGAGTGGCTCGAGAACAACAGTCCGAAATAAATCAAATTTAAACAAAATAAACATATATAATACATGACCAGCACCTATATTTAAAGGGGATCAAGTATTTATTTCAACCAGTTTAATACTTCCAATATAACATTCATTTTTGTGCTTCTGTCCATCAATGTTGAAATAAACAGACTTTGTACGAGCCTAAATTTTGAGGGTTAATTCTTTTCACTTTATCAGCAAATATGATAATTAAGGACAAGTGAATAAATTATGCCACAAAGGTGTAAACGTTTTAAAATGGAAATAAAACTATAAAAAAATAAAATAAACAGTAGTCATTCCCCAGTGGAATGAGAATATAAACATACAAGCTAAATTTGCACTAGGGCTGGACAATTAATTGAAAAGTTTTCAAACATTTAGAACCTATAGTCATATAAATTTTACCAGGTCAGTTTTTTAATTACTCTATCCATTTAATGGGATAAAAGCACTACCTAGTGTCCCCTACTGCGAGTCGTGATGCCGCTCCATTTTCTTCAATTATTTGAATAGCAAGTAATGCACCCTTTATTCAAAAAGGTCTTACTTGTAACATGCAAGCATATTTCTAGTACAAAACTAATAAGTGAACTATGATTGAACAAAAATAATAAATAAACAAAATCATTGTAAACATTAATCGTAATCGACTTGCAATGTTCAACTGACCGAGATTTTGATCCCAGCCCTATTTTAAACCCTGACAAAAAGCTACGCATGTTTTTAAGTTCAATTTTGTGTCCTTGTCAGGATCAACCTGGATGAAGGACACAATTTAAAGCTGAAGAGTAGTGTTCACAAAAATCTGCCCTCTGACCTTATAGAAACATTCACTCATCCACCCATCCATCGCCCTGACATTCATGTCTTTCTCCCTACATGCTCTAGTCCTATTAATAGAGGTGCATCGCGCAGAAGTCACTGTGTTACCAGACACCGAAGCAACTTAACACAGCTAAAGAAACAACTACTCTCTCTCTCTCTCTCTCAGCTGATAGACACACACAGAATTTAAATGGCGGAAGTGTTCTCATAAGTGTAGACTAATTTCAAACATCATAGGTTTGCCTTTCTCTAATAATGGCTGAAATTTGAAGCACGCCCAAGCCCAACTGTTTACCCTCAAACACTGGAATCTAGATGTTCCCCAGACAGTGCACATGGCAATCCATGTTGAGAAGAAAATAAAGCCTAATCAGTTAAGTGATATGCACAGAGAGAAACCAATGCTTTCTCTTTGAAACAACAGTAAATGGTTTCCCACATCTATTTCTTGGAATACAAAAGATTTACAAGGTGCAGATCAAGTAAATGGAGAGAAAAAAGGACTAAACTTCATTTATAGGTGAAAAGTACCTTTTAAAACCATCACTTTAAAGACAACAGAGTAGCAATTAAAGATGCAGCGTGACTTGGGGAAATAAACATTTAATGACACTACAGACATTATACTGTATACGGTTGCAACACAGCACAACCAACATGGTACAACAGCAAAAGGCAAGAGAAATTTACTTTATTGAAAGACTAAAGTAGTGTTTACCTTGTGAAAGATGACCTTCAGCTCATTAGGGTCGGCCCTTTTGGTTAACTGTACCTGTAGATGGTAAAAGAAGATAATAATAGTAAAGCAACATAAACTGAACAATGGCATGTAAATATTAAGATATTTAACCCATAAATACTCAAGAAACACACCAAATGCATGTTAAATGCTGATTAAGACACATATCTCTATATGAAAAAATGTTTTATTAACATAATGCTCAAACATTAAGATTTTCTAAAAATTACTCTCAAGTTAGGCTCAGGCACATTTAATGTGGTAATTACTTTCCAAAGACAAGTAAAATAGTAAAGAAGTAAATTTAAACAAATGTTTATAACTCAAACAGAAAACGAAACAATAAACCATAAAGTGCAACGAAAGACTCAAAAAACGAGCCCAAATTCGCCCAGACTGCTCCTTACAAGCTTGAACACATTTTATGAACCAACAACATATCCGAAAGGACAAAAGTCAAAGAAATGCCTCATCCGACTAATATTAAGCACAATTCTGGTGTTTTTTTATGGTTTTATGATCCTCGGAGACTGTGAATTCAAAGTCTGAGCGCGGATGTAGTGATAAGCTCAGTGATGCTCGCGCCGGGTGCGTTTAAAAGAGCGTTCACCTTCTCTGCTAATCTTATTTATAGAAAAAATACATCTTCCATTTGCTTATAATCCCTATCAAAAACGGACAAACGACCACTAAATACCGGAAAAGCAATTTTTTAAGTCAAATGCAGTGTCGCTGGAGTCACCTTGGCCGCCATGCTGCTGTCTGACGTCACGTGTGGTTTCAGGCTCGCGCATGCGCATTGTCACACACGTCAAATGAACCATTACGTTGAGCTAAAATTGCATTCTGTGCTTCAACTGTTCTGAACAAAAGCTTTTTATAAGGTTTGAGGGTGTGTTTATGGCAATTTTGACCTCTTTCAGAAGTCAATCTGTTAAGTCAATGATTATTGAACAAGTTTTTCTGGCTCGCAGTCTTTGCTATTATTCTTTAAAAAGGTGTTTTAGTGTGTTTGTGTCAGCACTGCTCAAAACTTTGAAACTCAAATGTGCAGTGGGGGGGGGGTATTTTAATATTCTTAAAATATTAAGAGCTGGGGTTATAAAACTTTTGATCAAGGTCATTTGTAAAGTTTCTTTTGTCATTATGATTTCACCTAAACCCCCCCCCCCCCCCCACCCCAATAGCCGGAAGGAGTTTGCATGTTCTCCCCGTGCTTGCGTGGGTTTCCTCCGAGTACTCAGGTTTCTGCCCCTTAGGTGTGAATGTGTGAGTGCATGTTGCCCTGTGATGAACTGGCGACCTGTCCAGGGTGTACCCCACCTCTTGCCCAATGTGCACTGGAGACAGGCACCAGCAGACCCCCGTGACACCGAAATGGGACTAAGCGGATTGGAAAATGAATGAATGGGAAAAAATGCTTTTGGATTTTATTAATTTTTTTGGTAAAAATCTAAACCATTGACAGGGTGTGTAAACTTATGAGCACAATTGTATATCTAGAGATGTCTCGTCTAAACTAGGGATCAGGGGCAATATGCCTTTCACAACTGCATATGCTCTGCATCTATAATAACAGGTCACTAGGGCAATGAAAAGATTTGTCTAACTGGATGCTTTATTCAACTTTCTCATTTTAAAAACACCAGGATCAGACGTAGGATGGACTCAAAGATGCAAGAAAAGAAAAACGAAATAAGGATAAAGAGTAAAACACTAAATGTGAAGATCTTCGCAAGTTCAAATAAACAGATGGAATTGGTATAATACATTGTTTTGAAGATTAATGTAGCCCACCGCCCACTGTATGCCCCTCACTGATGTGTGTCTTAAATTGAACTCTTTTTAACAAACCCATTTCTAAGGTCCTGCGAGGTACCTTAACTTTCTCAGATGCACTCTGGATGCCCTGGTGCTTTATTTTATACACCTGCAATTTAGTACAAAGGTGGTTTTAAATCCAACCTGGCTTCCGTGTACACTAGTTACTTGAAACAAGCCGAGAGCTTTATTTATGAAATCAGGTGTTTACCGAAGGTCAAGTGTAAACTGTACTGGGAAAGTGTAATACATGTATTAGGCAAAAAATAAATAAAAATAAGAATCTAAATTAAAGCTGCAATCAAAGGGCTCAAGCACCTCTGGTGCCATCGCCTCTTGTTGGCCAGTTGATCAAACTAGGGAAATTGTTTAAATTACTGAACAATACAGGCAATTTAATGATTGAAAACCACAAAGTGTTATGACCCCCATGTGGTGCTATAGTTTTATTTTGGCCGATAATTGTTACATTTGGAAAAAATGTTTTATTTCATGGTGATATATATATATATATATATATATATATGTATATATATATATGACATAGGCATGGTTGGTAAATTTGGCAGCTATCATACATTGTATGGCTGAGTTATAATAATTTTCTGTTTAAAGCGAAATGTTGACTTTCGGTGCCACCGTGCATAGATAGTTTAAAGAAGTCAAAAAAGCTTTGCATCTCAATGATCTCAAAACATGAGAAAAACAATCACCAAGTTAACTTAATTTCTTTAAAAATATCTTTATTCCCCATGTTTTCACAAGTAAAAAGTGCAGCATCTTTGCAGATATATATTCCTCATGTTTTCCCATGTCTGCATTTCAAACCCACGCCACACCTTTAAACCAGGGTTGATAATCAAATTAAGAATTAGAAACACTTCAGGATCCCAGCACAACCCAAAATCTTTTCTCTACAACCAAACAGATATTTACAGATTATACAAAAACTAAGACAGGCCGGGGGCATCAAGACTTTCCATTTGTCTGTGTGTCAGGCATGTTCTACTGGACTCTGTGCTTGTAAAACCAGCAGAGGCCTTTGGTGAAGTTCCAGCCCAGAGAGATGGAGAGAACATAGAGGAGGCAGAGCAGAGCGAATGGATACAGAAGCACCACAGTGTTCTTCAGGAACGGCAGCGCTGAGGGATTAACAGAGACACCTGTTGACTGCATAAAATGACTGCTACAAAAGAATTATCAAATAAAATTCGTTAATTTGCTAAAACCATAGGCCTATGACATGTTCAAAGTCACTAAAATCATCTTTCTTCCCAATTCTGGCACTTGGTCTGAAATGCAGAAGATCACCTTGACCATGTCTACATGCCTAAAAGCATTGGGTTGCCTACATGAGATTGGCTGATTAGAAATTAGGTGGACAGGTGAACCTAATAAAGTGGCCAGTGAGCGTATAATAATGTCTATGAGATTACTATAGAGGCTTCTAACTGCATGTTCACATTACATATTTGTGGTATTTTGAGTTTAACAGATAATTACATATAAATAGAAATGTGACTCTTCATAATTGGACCTACCGCTGTAGCCCAGGAATGTGATGTAAATATAATAACCGATCGCAATGAGCCACAAGGTGTTTCCCACAAAATATCCCAGGAACCAGTCCGAATTTATTACCACCAAATCTGTGGAGAGAAAGTCAACAAACCTTGAAAACAGCACAATGTGTTATTTCTTGACATCCATTCGGTTAATGCTTTACATACGGTTTATGAAGAAGAGCTGTACGAAGTGGAGAATGATCAAGAGAGGATAAAACGCATTCAGATGGACATCAAAGGCATAGCCCCACTCCACATCATGGTCTCTGCTCGGATGCTTCATTAGATACTTATTCGTGATAAACCTGCACAAGGAAATTTAAGAATAATGTGTTATTGCAACTAGAACGATGAATAAATAATCATAACATATCCTTAAAGCAGTTTTAACCTAGGCATATTAAGAAAATGAAGAATAACATATTATTATAATATCTGCGATTGATTAGATAAATTTCCATTATGGGTGTGCCTACGTCTTTCATCCGAGCCAGATGTGACTTAATATCCAGCATAACGAGTGACGGGGCGAGGAGAAACAGAGGGTGAAACTAAATGTAATGCTCCACATGTAACAGTACAACACACAACTGTCTTCAGACACTAGATGTGGCAATGACTCACGGCAGATTCTCAATTTATTCAAAAATATTTAAAAAATGCTTATCGTAACATTTAGCACTTTACAGAAACGATTTGCTCAACGATTATGTCTCAAGCATTGCAGATAAACAATAAAACCCAGCCTTTGCGAGGTCGCTTACCACATTAGTGTTGATATGAGCAAACCGACCCCAATGCAGTCAATAAACACGACCCAGAGCAAGAGCTTCAGTGTCTCCACAAAACCCATATCAAGAACCAACCCAAAGCCCACTGTCGACCCTACAGGGAGAAAATACACCAAAAAAAGAACAAAATGACATTCTTAATCTAAATTAGTAGAATTAAATTAATATACAGAAGCTTTTTGTTTAAACACAAATCTAATTGACATTGATATAGTGAAACTACAGTTTTGTAAAAGAGATTAAGATGATATCATTGTTTCAATGGGTCAAGTTGACCCCAGGGATATTTTTGCTCTTTAAAACATAAGAAATATAAGAAAATGTACACATATTTGTTTTGGGTGATGTTGACGTGACATTAATATGCTATGATTTTATAATATGTACTAGAATTTCATGTGGTAAGTATAACATTTTAAGAAGACTGATTCACTTAAGAAGATTTTAGTGTGTGTGGTTCGTCCAGCTCGCTGTTTGTGATCTTTGGTATGTTTTGTATTTATCTTCCCATGTAGCAGACTTGTATTTTAAAATGCACAACATCATTATGAACCCACATAAATGATCGGCTGTGTGTATGGTATGTATATTTAAACATGTGTGTATGTGTGCAGGAACATACAAACTGCAAGAACTGTTCTGCATGAACTACAACAAACGGACATGGATTGTCTGGGTAGATGCTCTGTATATATGTGTGTTGTGTAAAAGCTGCAAATGGGACAAAAAGAACTGTAACTAGGACTTATCTGTTATGTTCAGGTAGGTATTTATTTATTTTATTAATTTATTTCCCCTTTTCTTTCTTTTTCACTCATGAACCTTTCCCCCTAGACCTTCCCCAATTCCTTATCCACTCCCCCTTTCAGTCCAACGCCATCTTGTCCTGACACAACTGATATAAACTGACTCGCGGGAACCACAACTAATAAATATTTACATACATTCAATGCTCCAATCCAGAGGAGAAAACACCACACCAGGTGTTTTACTCCCCTGGAGAAAGTAAAACTGTCCCACTCAGCAAAGCATTTAGTCTCCCATGTGATGGCTTTTGAGCGGGACAGGACAAGGTGAAAAAAAATAAAAATAGAAGATTTTAGAATACAATTTTAGGGAAACGGGGGTTAAACACAGTAGAAAGACCATAAAAAGTTTTTCTAACAGTTAAATTGACCATTTTGTTTCTACACAGAATCTCTATTTTGGATTATTATTTTAGTTCACCAATGCTGCTGTGGCCATTGCAGATTTGATTGTGATTGGATAAAAATAGACAAATACCATTTAGTCCCCTTTACCAATTTCACACCTCATGCACTCGAGTCAGCCGGTCACTAGTCAACCGCAACAAACGAAAATGCCTTCAGCTGAAACTTTAGTAGGATATGATTTGCGGGAAAAGGACTCAAATTATGAATCAGGCACCAGCAAAGAGAACCAGAATGGCCACTGCATCCATGTCCGTACCTGGAAGAAAACTTTTTCTGAAGGCTTACTCCAGAAATGTGAGTCGCTTTGAAGTGTCTGCTAAATACATAAATGTACATAAATGTAATTACGAAATCTAATTAAACAAATATTTAGCTAAGTTTAAATTGTGTTATTATGGGTTATTTGCGACATTTAAATGATTGTCATTACAGGGAATATTGTTGTGAGCTAATAACAGTATATATGCTACATTTGCAATCTTTGCTACAGCGTTTTAATGTTACTAAAATGAAACAGATTTGATTCCAAATGTTCTAATAACAATCATTATGGAAAATGTTACATTTTTTTCTCACATTACTTCTACTTTTATACTTTAAGTCATCTTAAAATCAGTACTTTTATACTTTTTAAAAGCCAGAATAAATACATGACAGTGCTGACATCTAGTGGAGAAATATAGTTACATATTGTACCTTAAGGAGATTACACTATTGGCACATAAACAATTTGTTCTGTTAGCAGAATGGATTTATATTTACTGTTTAACTAAAGTTCTTTTAAAACTTGTCCATCCTAAAAATAAAGTGCTGAGAGGGGTGTTGTTTATCAGCGTTTAGATATTTCTCTAAAGAATACAAATAAAAGCTAATTTTTTTTTTAAATCACATAAATGACTCACCACAGAGCCAAATGCTGAGAAGCACCAAGAACGCTGGGTCATCCCGTGCCCACTGGTCTTTTGTCTGTTTACGGTAATGGAAATTGCGGTAGACTTTCTGTGGGGATGTAAAGAGGTAAAGCATCTGCCAAATGGCAAACTCGAAGTCCATCTGTCGGAAATGCAGGAGGCGCCGCAGGTATTTGTAACGCTTGGCACCAGCAGAGTGTCGTGCAGCGTCACGGGCACTGAGACTGCCATTACGCTGGGCATGAGGGGAACTCGTCGGCAACATACTGGGGACAGAGAAATATTATCTTTAGTTTAATGATGATCAGAATCAGATATTATGTATTATTTCGGATGGTTCCACTTCAGCTGGAGCTCAAGGGAAAATGTGATACAGCAGTTTTTTTTAAATCTGAGGAACGTCAGAAGTCATATTATGATTGATTTTGAGGAATTAATAACATTTAACTATTGTATTTATGCCTATGGCACATTAGTTCTGTCATCAAATGTTTCTTTTCAAAGACATTATTAAAAGATTATTAATTCCAGCAGACAGGTGACTGTAAAAGGGCATTACTAGAAAAGCCCTTCCCATTCTATGCTGTCAGCAATCACTCCCCATGGAAGAGAATTGTCACAAAATCTGAGAAATAAAACAGAATTTTTTTACACAAAAAAAGAAAGAGCTAGAAGAAAAAAGCAACCTGTATAACAAGAAAAAAACACATAAAAGGGCATTTAAAATTCTTTAAATTGTTATTAAAATGTATAATAATATAAATAAAAATGCATAATTGGTTATTATAAAACAAAATCAAGGAAGGGACTTATTTTGAAATAGTAAGTTTTAGATGTTCAGTGCTAATAAAAGCCTGGTTTGTCCCAATTAAACTTCACAAAAAGTAAATAATACACGTATTATTAGAAATGAAAATAATACTTATAATGATACAGGCTACTGAGTAAACACAGTGCTAAGCTGATCCTAGAACAGTCACACCAATCTTGTTTATTTTAAACGGACAGTTTAAATGAAATACCAAATAACACCGAAAGAAAACCCTATATTTAGAAAACAAACTCAGGTAACTGTTTACATAATTCAATCCATAGAAAAAAGGTGCTTCCTACTATACAAAACACACATTCTATGTTCCATGGTAGACTGTGGCAGAACAAAAACACCCAGTAAACGAGTAACGTGGTCTACTGTCTCTTTTCGTTTCTATCAGATGAGCATATATCACTCACCTGCACTGTAGCAGTATTCGAATAAAGCCAATATCTCAGTGATGGAATTAAAAACAACGCTGTAACCGCGACATGTCAACTTCCTGCCTCGTCCAAACACGTAGCGCAGTTCAACTAACGTGCTGACATCACATCCTGTGCTGAGAACACAATGCCTTCTGGGAATTGTAGTGTCTAGTAAGATTTCTTTCTCTATTCTATAGCTGTCAAAAAATTCTGAAATACATGAACATTTAGCATAGGGTTGTGTAGAACAATAGAGGTTTATAGTGTATCAACGTATAATAAAAAAGAGGAAATATTTTTTCACAGAAGGCACTTTCACACCAGGACACACTGCTTCAATCGAATTGATTGGCAAAACAAGTTTAATCACAAGTTATTTTGCTGTTATTAGTTATTAGATGCTTAAGCATAGATTTATAGTGATTTACATTTATGCATTTAGCAGACACTTTTATCCAAAGCGACTTACAGTTTGGGTGTAAACATAAGCAGTTTGTTTCAAGGTTGGATAAATCATAAGACATATACATAGAAGACGTTTGAGCTCATACAGAAAATAAATTCTTAAGAAACAAGTCTGTAGAGTGTCCCATGTAAATTTTGATGCCCTGACATCTGCTCGTCACGCCTCTATGCGGTCTAGAGTGAAGCCAGCCCAGGTGAAGGCACGTAGAATTCTTTGTGAGTGGCCAATCAGAAAACGGATGCGAGGAGATTGCCATAGATATCTTATACGTAGACACAGCGCCATCTTGGTACGGGGCGTGGAAGATGGGTTCATAGTGTTTACCCTGTCAAGTGTTCTTTAAGACTTAAAAATGTTATTGACCCTAAAAGCTCCTTTTCTTAGATGAACCTGAAACATCGGTTCACTTGTTTTGGAATTGCAGATATACAGATGTTTTCTGGTGTGGTTTTCTTGATTTCATGAAGTTATTGTATCACATAATAATTAAATGTATAATATTTATATTTATATTATTATTATTATTATTTTAATTTTGTTGTAATGCTATTTATATATTTATTTTTTATATAGGTTTTATGTTTTTTTATTGTTAATACATTTTTTTTATATTATTATCAGCATTGTTATGAGTTTTAATATTGTTTATGACCAGTATATGTATGCATTTGGCAGTTTGTGTTAAGTTTAAGTAAATTATTATTAAATTAATAAAATAATGAATAATTCATTTACATTTATATTAAATTACAATATACCAGGAACACCACAGATTTGCCAGGAGCACCCCAAACTTTTATATGCTGAATGATGTTGCATCTACGTTCGATAATCGTAACTCAAGGTCCATCTTTGATCCCTTTGTGGCAAGTTGACATTCTTTGCAGAGCTTCCTAACTTCATCCACCTAAACCTATAACAAGCACTTCAGTAATAGGCCAACAGTAATAAAACATTGTATAGTTGTTCTTGGGTTTTAAGAGCTCATCACATAACGTTTCTTTAGTGACATCAGGATCTGGAACCTCACAGGACTTCACAGGTTTTTGTACTTTGTAAAATATCTGACTTCCTGGTAGTAGATCTTAACCAGGGAGTGGAGTGAGCATAGCTTGGGCAAACTAAAACAGAAAAAAAACAAGCACACTTGAGAAAATATCTTTCTTTGGTTTACACAGTCTTAAAATTATACTGCAATAATATAACTTACTAGAAGAATGGTACAGTGGTGCAGTCAGTAGCACTATATCCTTCAAGTTAGAGGGTTGTCAGTTCGAGGTTCTACTTTCTTGGAAGGAGTTTGCATGTTCTTCCCGTGCTTGTGCGATGGTTTTCTTCCAGGTTCTCCATTTTCCTCCACAATACCAAAAAACAAAAAGGCATCAGACCCCCGTGACCCCAAAAAGTGAATAAGTGGGTTGTAAAATGAATGAATAAATAGCTTGCTAGAAACAAATCCACGTCCAAAGATCTCCAACAATACAACAGTATCAGGTAGCCATATCTGCTATGTTGCCCTCCTGTGGCGCTTTTGTGAACTACATCATTGCACCTCAGATAAATGAGATTATTTGCCCTCAGGTGGTGTCTTTATGAACCATACCATTGAATCTCCAATAAATTGGAATATCTGCACAACATTGGTGTTTTTTGAAATACACTATTGCACCTAAAATAAAACAATAAATTACTTAATTCATAAATAAAAATGATTACAAAATAAAATAAAAAAATGTAAATTATAGATAAATTAAAACAAAGATTTTCAACGCGGATCACTGCACAGGGCGTTTTCTATATACAGTTTAAAAATTCTTGGGATCAGTCTGAATAGAATTGTGCAAGCAAAGTCCTTTTGGATAAGGGTGTATGCCAAATTGTTTATGTATTTTTTTCTTTATTTAAGTTTAAAACGTTCTCCTGTGCCTATTCTTCATCTACAACTAATTGTTTTTTGTGTGTTTGTGATTTTTGTTAATCTTTCAGAAATCTCCTGTACTCTACTCTACTGTAAGATGTACTTAATATTATAATGTTCATGTGTGTTCTCAGCCAGCTAGAAATATATTTACATATGTAACACCACTCATCTTAAAACAACGACAAGGCCTGAGGAGCTGAAATTTAATTTGCAACACAATAGGAAAGGGTTTTGAGAAATTCATCACCATTTCACGACTGCGGCAGATGTGTGATATCAGCTTTGATCACTGTACCAAATATAAACAAGAATAGCACATTTATTTTTCCTTTAACAAATGCAAAGACTTTTTGTAGGGAAATTGTATCAGGGTAAGTTTTTATTCTTTAGTAAGTCCTGCAAAACAATGTAGAATCAGCAAAAATAGTGTCAATGTCTTTTAATTTTAATTCATTTTTAATTTTGAAGCTATACACTTCAAATAATTATGAGAATATTGTGTCTTCCGGCATGCCATGAAGCACAGGCACAAAGCCGGTCGCTCAAAAAAGAACAAATCACCTAATCAATTTATTCATTAGCCTGATTTAAATAAGTTTCAAATGTGGTGCACTTCTGGATTTTATGTAAGAAGTAGGATTCATGAGTACTGACATTGAATTAATGATGTCTGGTAAATATTTAAACCCATTAGTAAAAAGATGAAAATTTCAAAATAAATTTAGTTACAGGACAAAATGCACAAAAAACTGAATGAGAACGAAAAAATTTAAATTTCTGCCTTCTGCTGCACTTTTCAGAGAACAGGCTGTTGCCTAGCAACTGTAAAATAAAGCAGCATCCTCTTAAAGTCAGATAACCTCCCAACCATTGTTGTACAGTGCACATATATCTTACAGTTGAGGGTCTGCTCTAAGAGTAAAATTAAATTGAAAAACAAAGTTTGAAATTTTGGATACGATTAAATGTATGAGCTGCGTCTCAGTTATGTGTGAGTTTGATTGGTTGATTTGGCCTTGCAGTGAAGGCATTAGATAAATGTATAAATGAATGTCATAGTATGTGGCTTCAGTGCAAATGCATGCTGTGTGTGGCATTTAATTATGTGTAAAACTCTACAAAGTACTAAAAACAATTTTATATACATTTACAAGTCAGTATTATTGGAATATTATTTGATCCCATTAAAAAAAATAGAGCATAGCTAAGGAAAATAAGCTTTTCGTATTAGGAAAGATGGATGGATGGATGATGCTATGTATCATACATGCTATAGTTGCCATGGTAATGATGGTTTAGACTAGAGCGGCATAATGAATCATCAAGTGTTGTTCTCTAGTGTTCATAGCAACATCAATATCACTTTCACAGGAAAAGCCTAAACTTTGTAATTTACCCCATAACAGCTGCATTTTTGTACAACAGTTGGGACCACAGCTTTACATCCAAAGGTTTTCTATTCTACATTCTCAGAAAAAAAAAGTTATGACCTGAAAAAGGCTTTCAATGTGGAAGTACCTTCATACCAAAGTATATATCTTTATAGTTTGTACTTTATTTGTGCCCATTTTACATATTCTGATACAAATATGACCCTTTAAAAGTACACATTTGAACTTAAATAGATGTAATATGAACATTCTGTACCCCAAAAGTGGCAAACAATAATCACTCTAAACTCAGTTCATTTAATTTCTTGACAGGGTCAGAGTGTTATGCAGATCTTCAGTACACCCTCCCAGTCCATCTGCCAACACACATTCACTTTTAAAGGGAAACTTATAGTATCATCTTATAGGATCATCCAGAGGAAACCCATGCAAGAAGGGGAGAACATGCAAATATTAGATAGATAGAAGGTCAATGATTGGCCTCAAATTAGCCAATGCCCACTGCGCCACCGGCCATGCAGCCGCAGCTCAAATCAACTTTCATTTATTCACCTTTCAATTTTTCAATCATCTATCTATTATTTTAGCTTGAAACTAATTGTTCATTCATTCATCCATCCATCATTTTATTCACCCATCCATTAATCCATGCATCCATCTATTCATCCATTTATCCATTCATTCATCCATCCTTTTATTCACCCATCCATCAATCCATGCATCTATCTATTCATCCATCCATCCATTCATCCATATATTCATCCATTCATTCATCCATCCTTTTATTCACCCATCCATCAATCCATCTATTCATCCATCCATCCATCCGTTCATTCATTCATTCACCCACCCATCCTTTCTTTCATTTATTCAGTCATTCATCCACTCACTTATTCATTCATCTTCTTAACCCGGTTGTTTTCTTTTGGGGTACAGGGGTCAGTCGGGCTCCAGCCACTTCGGGTGAGAGATGGAGGTACACCCTGGACAGGTCGCCAGTCCATCACAGGGCAACACACACATTTACTCACACACTCACTCCCTAAGGGGAAGTATTCCCCTTTTGAACATGACACTTCTTTTGTATCAGGGGACACTAGAGTACCCGGAGTAAACTCATGCAAGCACATTGGGAAGAAGCAAATTCCTTCCAGAAAAAGTTACAGTGCTAACCACTGCGTCACCGTGCCACTCATCATTGTTAATTCAGTATATTACTGTAAAATTAAGGCAGCATTCAGTTGCGGCAAATTATACTGTTGGAACATTTTTGTACCTTTACTTTAATTGGTTCTAAACAGTACCTACCAGGCATTAAATGTACCAAAAAAAGCAGTTGTTGGTAAAGGAACAAAACTACGAACCCCTACATGGAACTGTGATGGTGAGAAATATTATGGTGGTAAAAAATGGTGTTTTTTTTTATGCATTCTTGTAAAATTGTATAAAAAATAGATCGTAGCCTAATTTCTTTCTCCCACCCTAAATTTTGTCCCAATACATTCAAGGTCCGTTGGGGGCTTCCTCAAGAAACAAAACAGTTTCTTGAGGTTCTTTAATTGTATTCAATTGTGTACCTTTTCTGAGTGCATCGACTTAGATAAACTGGTGAAAACCTGTTATTATTCTCAAATTAACATAGATAGAGAGAGGGTTTAAGAGGACACCGCGCAACTTTAGAAGAACTCGTGAAGCTGAACGAGCGAAGCGTTTACGTCGATGAACTTGTTTGATTGACGTCGTGGGAGTCCGCCAGCAGAAGACCACCGCGCGCAGCCATTGCACTGCACTGAACCGCACGATGCAGAGAGGGGATGGAGGTCGGAAACAGGCTGTACTGGGAGCCGGGGTTATTAATCACACAAAGAACTGTTGGTTGATCAATATCACGATCCATCGCAATTTCCTTGGATTTTAGATGCGAAGGAGTCGTGGAGACCATTTTTTCTAACCTTGTTCAGTCGATCCCAAATTGCTTCATGCGGTAGGTATATTACACAAAGTGCATGTTTTAATGTTCCTTCTGTTCTTGAAAAGCGGGGTTTATCTGGTGCAAACAGTGTTCACGCATATGCACTGAGGCGCAGCTGGAATGAAAGTCCGCCTACTCAAAGTCAGCTGCAGACAACGGTTTTGCGCATGTTGCGGGGATCACCTCATATAAACACCATCATTTGCGTTTTTCTGAACCCTTGTCCCTTTAAACTCCTGTAGGAAAGGTTTCTTTGCTTCTTTCTTAAGCAGCACAAGTTTTCCAAATCTGTTAAGTACTGTACTAAACAGGATCTTGATGCATCTACTTTGTGGACCACTGGTTCAAGTAGCTCTTGCTGTCTAAGTGCACAGTTTTGTTTAACCACAGTTATTTCCAGCTGTGCAATGTTTGTGAAAGCTTGATATATTTTGGTGGGTTTTTTTAGCCTGGTATTTGTGCTCTGGATTTGACCCGTTCAAGTCCACCAACTCAATGCTTGCCATCAGCACAAATATATACCTTTAGAAACTGGTGTCAGATTATTTGTTTCACTTGGTTTGAAATTCATTTATGAAAAGAAATTTCATTTTAAAAAGTATGATGGCAAAAACCCAGAAAGCTTCAAAAGCTTCAGAACCCAACAATTACTTTTACTGTTAAAACAGGCTTTTATTGGAGTCATATGTGTGTGTTTTTTTTTTTGACTCAGATGCCTTGTTTTTTGTGCTGCCTCATCCATGACAATGGGTCATCAGCTGAATCTTCAAAGTGACACTTACTTATTTAGCAACAAAAGACACTAACTTAACATGCAGTAATATGCTTCTAGCAATGGCAGTACAAATTGAACCAACAAAAATGTTAATCAGATTGGAACCAAAATGGCTGGAACCAACTTGCTATGCAGTTAGTGTTGACAGAACTTTGGAAATTTGTGTTTGTGTCTATTATTGCCTCATCATAGTTCAGAATGCATGATTTTAGCCTCGATTTTGAGCTGCAGACACATTTTAGGAATTGCATATGACTGCCCAGGCAAATCATGGTTTGTGAACGTGAGAGAACACATTCTGATAGGAAATAATGTCTGTGATTACTTGCAGCCAATGAGAGAGCCACTTTCAGGGCAATGTGAAGTTGGGACGGCAATATCAACAAATGTTTCCATTCAAAAGAGGCTTTTTTGGACGGTTTAGACCCAAGAAATGAAATAAAAACTGGCATCCTCCCATTTTTGATAGTAATCCCAGTTTTGCGGTTTGGTTGGGCACACGTGAGTTCGCGCTGTTTTCAATTATATTCTTTCGAGTGTTTGGTTGCAGACACAGTTTGAGGACACAGACACAGTTCTCTGCAAAGTTCTCTGGTCTAAAGCTATGCTGTGTGAAATCCTCTGTTGCTGATCTGTCATGCAACAACAGAATGCTGCTCCAGACAGTCCTGCAGTGTGAAAGGATTTGTAACACGACTGCTCTGAAAGTCGTGTAGTCTGAACCCAGCTTTACTGAGCATTTGAAAAGGCTAAAGGTTGCTTCGCGTTTGCATTTTTTTCAATTCTTAGTCTTGTGTGCTGGCCTCCTTTTCATCCCTTATTAGATTATTTCAGACTGCATGAATATACTAAACTGTTGGTCAGCGATGAAAGGTTGCCATCCGTCATAGTATTTAAGACATCCTTAAAATGTAGAAATATTGTCATTTTCTTTAAAATGGGTGTTAAGTCAGTTTGTTCAATCATGTATTCATCCATCTATCTATCTATCCTCTGAACCACTCTAGATGAGGTCTCAGGAGTTTGCTCAGTGTCTGTTAGATGAAAGGTGTGGTATATCATCTGGATAGGTTGCCATTCTGTCACACATCTTGATCTCTTTTGAATGGAATTTCAAGGAGATTCTAAATCCACTTAGATTGTGATAGACAGAAAGTCAACACATTTTAATCACTTTAATTCAACCAAAACATGAGGCAATTGCTATCTAAGATCATCACTGTCCATAACCACATTTTGAGACCATAAATTATGGTTTCAGTGGCTTCAAGAGGCTCATCAATTCCTTGCAAGGTCACAAAATCCTTGGAATGTTTTCTTCTAAAAATCCATCTGAAATCATCTTGGCTGGGCAAAAGGCCAAGAAGAGCCAAGAACAATCTGAGTCTGTCTTGTCAGAAAGGGGAAAAAGAAAAAGTAGAGTGTCTAAAGTAACTTCCTCCCATGGATCATAATCATAAGAACTCAGTTGTTAAAGTAAATTGGTTTATTTTTTCAGAGCAATACACCACATGCTAATAGTTTGAGCCTGTGTTTGTTTCTGACTCTGTGTGGGGTTTTCAGAAATAATGATACACAAAAGAATCTACAGAGCAGGGCCTTATTAAAACCAATCAGACTGAAGTAGGTCTTCTGTCAACTAGGTCACCCCGACCTAGATACGCTTGTCCCATGGAAAATACTCAGCTTTTTAAATCATAATGTAGCCATCATGATAGAGCAATGAGATAAGGTTATACATTTCACAACCATCTAAACAGATGAGACGTTCTAATGCAGACTTATCTGCACAGCCCATGCTTATATGGAGGAAGAGAGGTATTCAAACGGTTCTGATATTGGATTTGTCAAAATGATGAGAAGGCAAAAGGAGAAAGCTACAATCATTTTGGTGGCATCTTTTCAAGTGTGATGAATGGGAAAGTCCTCGTTCTCACAATAGAGACGCTCATAGTCACAGCATATAAAGCCTATAAAGTATCAGCATATAAAATGGTAACAGATAGTTGGTGTGCACTTGGCGTATATTAGAACAATGGAAGTGAGCGAGTATGCGCAAAATAATCCATTTATTTAAACGGGACTTGAGTGCTCTAAAAAGTTGAGACATGAGCTTCCAACAAGTTTTTGTGTATTTATGAGCATTCAAGTATATTCTTAGTGCTTGGAAAAATGGTGGTACTCTAAAAAGCCATTTTTCGAGCTGGAACTAAGAAACCGGTACATAAAGTTCCACTTAAAGCATTGTAAAATAGGCGTTACTACTTTTCTACTTTTTTTCCATTTAATGCTTATACCAAATTACATTTATCATGTGACTGGAAAAAGCGGGACTCATAATACACTGATACACATTTCTGAATTGTAGGAAACGTGTTGGAACCAAAAAGATGTTTGCTCAAATGTTTTTCATGTTTTTCCAGTTAATCTGGAGGTGCCACCTAAAGAGAGCGGCTACGTATAGTTTTTACCTTTTCCATTGTTATTTCCATCTTGTTCTATTCCTTTTAGTGTGTTACCCTTTCTCCGCCTCTCAGGGTTTCTCCATCTGTTCCTCATTTCCCCTTATTGGTTCTCCCAGGTGTATTTTGTCTGGTCATTATGGTTTTCGCTTCCTAAGTTCCTTTTCTTCCATTTCAGTGCACCGGTTTATTGTAATGCATTTTATTGTGTAAACGTATGTCACGTTTGCACACTCACCTGTCTCTCCTTCGGTCTTCGGTTCCATGCACTTGTGAATTCTATCCATGAGGTAAGCCTCTTATCTGTTATTTTTCTGTCTTTAGTTAGTGTAGCGGATTGCAAAGAGAGACACAGACACACTGACACTGTTCCAGGTCGCACAGGGCGATTTATTAAAAGGTGGCGCACCAATAATTAAAAGCCAAACAGGAGCCTCCTGGAGACAAGGAGGCTCTTGGCTCTTGGTATTTTGTTGGGAGTACTCCGGGGTGCCTTCACCCCGATCAGTTTAGTGGCAAGCCGATTTCCAGGTCAGAGGAGTGGGATCTTGCCTTGCTAGTGCATCCGCCAAGCTTTGGGCTCAAAGTTTACTGGGTCCATTTGCCCTTGGATCGGCATGCTCTTCCGGGTGACAGCACTCTAGCTGAGTCCAGTGACGGCGACACTCTAGACCAGGTTGGTGGGCACCTCCTAAGCTCCTTCAGCTACAGGTGGCTTTGTTGCGTCTATCGCTGCTTCCTGCGAAGGGAAATTGTCCCTCTTGTTCAAGTGGACGCAGACTGATGAGTCGCACCTGGCAATGCAGATATCGCCCCCACCACGTCACATTAAACTATTCCTCTTTCCGTCTCGTGGAGCTTTATTTTGTATTTTGCCACTTCGTTAATAATAGTCACTAGAGATAGTCACTAGAAGATCCCTGTGAGCAAGAAATGGAAGTAGCAGATAATTGAATGAATGAATCCTAAAAATTTCAAATTTAAATACACGTTAAAAGAAAAAAATGGTTCAAACCTTTTTTGGAATGTCAATGAAAGCCAATGCTCTGTATTTTTTGTTGGAGTTGATTGATGCTACATGTGTTGCAGTATGGTTTTACTCCACATATTTCCCCAATGCATCCATTTCCACACTCAGTATTGGTTTGGAGAGTAAAGGCATCCAGAGCTGGAGCTTTAATTCCATAGTGCTTTTCCTCTTCATATCTGTCGGCAGGTCGCTGCATAATTAGCCGCAGATATCTGTGCAGGTTTCCATGGTGCAGCATCCTCTGTGTGAAAGGCCTGCCTACATACAAACACACGAAACACACACGCACGCACACGCACACACACGCACGCACACACACACACACACCTACTGCTGAATATTTAACAGATAATCGTAAATATCCCATTTTTTATGAACTGAACAGTCTAATTAATATGATACTTCACAAAAGTTGTGCAGTGTTTCTTTCACCTATTATTTTGTTGATCTGTGGTTTTCTGCACGTAGGAATGTTCATGTATTATCAGAACTTACAGTATGAATGATACCTCAGGAGCTGTGCATTGTGGTTATGAACAAGTTAAGTTTGTTCCTATGTGATAATCTGTCTGTCACCATGCTTGATACACTGGAAAAAGACAGATTTTCAGCATATCTGCCTACAGGCAAGGTTTCTATTCAATGTTACGTAGGCGTCTACAGTGCTTGAACTTATTCTGTGGAGAGAGAGAGAGAGAATGGGGCTTCCGCTGGTGCTCGTCTGCATTGGCAGGCTGAGAACGGCCCCTGCTGTGAGTGTGCGCAGAGTGACTGATAACCGAGGGACATTTTTGAGGAGTAAATGGCATTCAGCAAGCGTATCCCTTCAATCAATCAGTCATTCACTTTTCCACCTGCAGCAAGGGCACTAGATATGGACCTAGGCAGAACATGATAGGTGCCTTCTGAAATGAGCTAAATGGAGAATTATTATGTCCTGAATTTGTGTTCTTGTTTCTCTTGCTGGTTATTGTGTAAAATCACAGGGGGGAGCTGAAGAATATCCAAACTCTAATGAAGAGGTTTTAGTACTTGCCCCTATACACTCAGGCCCAGACCCAGTTTTTCACATAAATGCAGTAGCGTTTTCATCGACCCACACATTTTTTAAAAACAAAGGCAAAGGTTTGTCATTTTGAAAATGCTCTGGACTGGTTCTGTGTGGACGGTGAAAACAAGTTTGTGTATTACAAGTTCTGTGTTTTGTGGGTGGGGTTAATGATGTTCTTCATGCTCCACATAGACAAGGACAGTGTTGCTGTTTACTGTGCTATTGTGGCTTTTTGATACTTCAATGCTAAATAATCATTTTAAAAATGGTAGAAATCGACAGCCACTCGATGGTTTAGTATAGTCCTTACAGCAGATTAAGGGGCTGCGCCTTTTCGTGTGGACGTAGTTTTTGTAAATACAAGCACTTGTGGACCCGAATTTGTTTTGTACATAGTGTGAGAAAATTGCATTTTCAAAAAAAAAACTTGTGTTCATGTGAATATTAGTCACCAATCAATCTCACACGTGCCTTTTTTGGTGAGCTAGTGTGTTTACATTGTCAGCTAAAGTATCCCTTTGAAAGTTTTTATGTTAAAACAGATTTAACAAACGGAATTGTAACATCATTTACCTTTTGCCTACATGGTGATGAGGGTTTGGCTTTTTTATTGACTTGACTTTCCCCATGAGGTGACTGTCACCCTGGATTACCCAAAAGTTTGAACTTTTAACATAGCCTTATTAGCATTTCTTTAAACCTCTGATACTGCTGTGTTTGGAACATTCTTCAAAGCCTTCTGTTTCCAGGGTTTCACCCGTATCATTCTGGGCTTTAATGATGCAGCAGGTTCTGTCATGAGTCATGCGCAATAGAGGCGAGTTTGTTTTGTTCAGTTAAAAAATAAACATTGGCTTAGAGAATTCATCTACCTTTTTAATTGATAAAAAAACATTTGACTCTTTAATAAACCTCAATTGATTATTAAAATAAAGAAAAGCAGAACACGTAGCGAATAGCAGAAAATATTTTTTATGAAAAATATACAGAGCTGTTATTTGATGGTATTTGCACTTTTACATTTATAAATATATTTATTAAAAATCCAATTTTATATTTGGTGCATGCAAATTAGATCTTTCACTCAACGTCATACATGGTTTTCTTAAAACGTTTGGTAATGATTCCCTCTGTACCTCATTTGGTTAGATTACCTGGTTGCTCAACCACTAACAGCGGATTTAAGAAACGACTCATCTTTCTGAGTTTCAGCAGCTTTCCCTTTGTGGGAAAAATTGTCTTTTTCATCATTTCAACAACCCAACACAACTATTACATGTTTATAAAAGAAAAAAAAACTGGAAACACTGGCAGCCAATAAAAACATTATATACATTGTATACTGTTTTATTAGTAAGAAACCGACCACATTTACAGTAAAAGAAAATAAATTCAGAAAAGGATATTATTTTATTGTAGACTATAAACTGCATGCAGTGCAGAGTTTATGACAATATATAACAATACTGAAGTCAAATGTGTCAGTATTAAGATGAAATATTTACAAATGATTGAATTAATAAAATCTTATTTGTATTAGCGACAATAAAAATGTGGAACTAATTGTGCATTTGCAGGAACTAATAGTGGATTTTTTTTTTTAAGTTTGGGATGGAACCACAGCAACTGCACCATCTTCTAATTCATAGCTAGCTTCTTACTAAACAGTCTGCAGGCAGCCTGACCGTGGGAGGTGAGTAGAGAAAGAAATTGACGTGATTGGAATACACACTTAACCCCCACCCCACCACCACCACCACCACCACCACCACTTTATTTCCCTGTTGCTTTGTCTTTTCTCATCATTTATAGTCTGCCTGAAAAGCACATCCTCTCATGCATATTTGCTGACACAACATGACCTGTGAAGATTCACACATCAGAAGGACACATGACATGTTCCACAGATATTCTTAGATCTTTGTCAAAATTCACCAGCTTTAGATATCGCCAGAATCTAAGATGAAGCTTTGTTATTTCACATGAAGTCTTGGATCTTTTGCACCCATGATGAGGTGCATCCCTCACCGATTAAGTTGGACTCTAAAAATCCAGCAGAAAGTTAATGAAGTATAATTTTGCAGGGCTAAATGGGTGCCATAAGTGGAAATGTTCTATAGTGCCCTCCAAAATGCTTCCAACGCACAATTTGTTTAAAAAAAAAAAAAAGCCAAGTTCAGGATGGAATAACTCAAAAATGCTACAGTAAAATATTCTTACATTTTGTATTCTGACAATAGTTACTAACATGACTTAGAGCTTTTGAATGCACCCATAAGAGACAACAAAACATGGAACCTCAAAGCACAACTAAGCAGGTCGTGCCCTGTGGTCATAAATTCTAGAATTGTAATCATAATTAAATATATTTAATATTTCACATTTCACCATAATTCAACTTGTAATATAAATATCAATGTTGACATTGTAACTGTTTTAATAAATACGACAAGAGGGAGCATTGTGAAATGTTCAACTTCCCTCAAACTGAATGAACATATAAGGTGTTTGGTTCCATCTTTTTTTTTTTTATTAAAAAAAAGTTTGTGCCATATCTGAGATATATTTTTTTCACATTTGAATAACCGAAAAAAAAACAATACTTGCCTTTTACAGTCCCGATTTCTCTGTTTTTTTCTAAACCGCGATAAATGTTTTGATCACTCAAGTTTTTGCCATAATTTCACTAAACCAGGCACAGACAAAAAAAGATGAGGTGCCAAGGAGGTGGAAAAATGGTGGCTGTCATATACAGCAAAAGTTTTGAATTGTTTTATAATCATTCCAGGAAGATGGAACAGAATAGAACAGAAAACAGAATTTTCCAGCTGATCACAGTCAAAAAAGCTGTGACATCCCAAATCACCGGGAGGCAAAAAGAGAGACTGAGGGACACAGGATATAAAACCATTTTCCATATTCTAAGCCTTAAATATGACAAACAGTGTATTATTTTAATCACAGTTTAAAATTGCAGGCGCATGATTCTATTTAATTAAATGATTTTTACATTTTTAATTTAAATAAGATACTGGGCCATGGAGGAATGGAAAAATAAAGTGTATTGATCTGGCTTTGTGCAGCAGATGGAGCCATGGCTCCATTTTGAGACATTTCAATCAGAAATGTTGCAGTGATTTTACATTCGGAATCTTATGTCAACATAGTACTTATGATGCTTTGAACATGACTGTTCCACATATGTCACATACAGTGTTTAATAATAGAACAATCATATATTGATGGTATAAATTCCATTTAATAACCTGATACTGACTACTTGGGAACCCTTATGTGAACCTTTTTAGGACGGAACAGACTGGCTGCTAAAACTTAAAATTAATCGACTTTCAAAGAGGCTTGCGCGGTATATTGACAAAACACATTTAAACAGTTAATACATTTGCTTTAAAACCATTTGCTCTCTGTAGATGATAAAATGACAGAACTTAATTCACATCCTCTGTCTTGCACTTTCTCCTCCGTAGCCTCCAGTTTCCATGGCAACTCTGTGTTGCATGAGCCCTTGTCAACCCACTCAGGCAGGCTTCGCTGTGTGAAGTCACAAATAAAACATTCTCTCTGTTCATCCCTCTATCATCATTGCAGTCCTAAGCCCATCACTTCCTGCATACTCTAGTCGTTTTTACAAGAAACAGATCAGGCAACTCATTTTATCCTGCTTTCTGGAACGCTAGATATAGTGTGATAGTGTCAGTCCCGGAATTGCTTAAATCCTTCCTTGTTTAGCCTTTGGGATTGACACAAGTGTGAAGTAGAGACAACCAAGTCTTGTACAATACTTTTATGTTAGGCTGAGAGCTCAAGCCTTTCCAGAGCAGATTTGTACTTGAATGATTAAGCAGCTCTTCCTTCAACTAAGAGTAAAATGTCCACAGTGTGTGCTGACAAAATGCAGGAGCACCAGAAATAACAAAGTAGGACAGTGCAATGCATTCTGGGATGCCAAGACACATCCCACCCAGATACTTTTGTCTAATATCACTGGCTTGCATGGATGGCTGAATGTTTGTTTCTCAAGGACTTTTGTGACGCAAGAGGTTTATGAGGACATTTCTGCCACTAATCCATTTGATTAAGGTTTTATTTAATCTTGAATTAATTGTCTATTAAGCTTGATATCAAACAGCAAATAAAAAAATGCTGAATCATAGATACTAACTGAGACTCGTATGCGTCTTGTGGATACAATATGCAAAGGATCAAGAATCTTGAGTTGTGTTAAACGTTTGTTCATGTATGAAGGCCATAATTAAACAGCATTTAAATGACATTTTTAGAGTCTTAAGAGTCTATTTTTGTGAATCAATTAAAAATGAGTTTTAAAGTTCTTGAATAATTAATTAACTTAGGGCACATGTTTTAGATGTGGGTAAATCGGAGGTCCCGGAGAAAAACCCACACTAGCAATTCCAATTCACATGGGGAGTTACATGATGCTACATCCAGAGTGTAGGGTCCACAGGGGTACTCTTGCTAGTCCCTAGAACTAGTCCATTCATCTCCATGTGGCCCATATGATCACTGACAAGCTAAGGTACAGTTAGGGCAGCAGTAAAGTTAATAAAACTATAAGCCAGAGTTTTTTACGCAGGAAGATCCTGACGGTAGATGTTAGTGTCAGGTGCAAGCAGCTGAAAGAACTCAAACATATGAGGAGAGATTAAAAATTGTTTATTTAAAATAAATAAGCCAAAATGTATCTAATTGGGGCCTTGATAACTGGGATTCTGCTGATCGGAATATGTGAAACTCTCTGCTATCTTGTCTATGTTTGTGGCCAGAGAGGTTCAATTTCACAACGGTGTATGTGACAAAATAAAGTTTCTACTACTTACTACTACTAGTAAAATCACAGGAGAACCAAACCACCATTGGAAAATCTGCCTAACTAAAACTGGCTCCAGAGGAGCGAGAATAAACTAACTTAAAAAGCACCTACAAACAGTGGGAACACACGAGGAGTGCACAGATGAACTCACAAATCAGTAGAACAATTGAAAAAAATTGAACAGTACGATCCTGTGCAGAACACTACCAGGCATGGGTCTAAAAACACAGCAATTCAATAAAAAGACACAAGACACCTGCAGGAAGGAAATCTGGGAAACAAAGGGCCAGCATGTAAGCACGAAATGGGGACACACAAAAGGAAAACAGGTTGTAACAGTTAGTGTATAGGCATTTAAAGGTTCTAACTTTGGTGATACACATGATAAAAAAGAAAAACAGAAACATTTTAGGCCAGGATTGGCATTTTTCATTGATCACAGTATGCAGTGTGATATGCATTATTCGCCTGGTTCTAGCCCAATCGTTCAACATCTGTATAACAGAAAATGGATGAAGATACATTTCTATGTGTAGAGTACTGTAAAAACTTGTTTAGTTTTCAGAAAAGGTGTTTCCACTTCATTATAGTGGTTTGGGAGCTGTTGTGGAAGAGGATTTTGTTTTTGCTTTTTTTTCTCATTTTTCCAGTTGTGTTTCTCATTCATGTGTCTAATTGTCTCTGTTGCAGTCTCTCATTGCACCTGCAGGTTGCTCGCTCATCATTGTAATCAGGCATGCAGCTGTTTTCTAACTCTGCTGGATACATAAGCTCCTTGTTCTCTTCACTCCGGGCATGGCTATTGTAAAGTTTTCATCTGTGATGTTACGTGTGGTACACTGTTCTTTGCCATCCTCTCTCTCTCTCTCTCTCTCTCTCTCTCCTCTCTCTCTCTCTCATTCAGTCCAGTCCTGTCTTGTCTCATCTTTACAGCTCCTCCTGTTGCTTAGATTTTGCTCTTTTAGTTATGGGATCTTAAGACCAAAGCATTAAAACCTTTCAGGCACTAAACTTTTAGGTTTAATGTATTTAGTTTTAAATTGAAATAAATAGAAGTGGCGGATCATACAGGCTGTATGATCGTGTACTGACAGTCTCTCTCAACACCAACTTGGATTAAATCTTGAACACTGAGACAAACACTAATATAGAGTTGTGTGCAACTTTGTGGAAAACACTTATGAGAGAAAACTGAACAAATTTAAGCATAATGGTCTAAAATAATTCCAACTCACACATACGCACGTAGAAACCAAATCTCAAAACATTTTACTGTAGCCCTTAGATCCACCACTTAAACACCTGCAAATTTACACTGTATAGATTATACAGTGTGAGTTGGACTGGACTCTGTCAGTCATGCTTCTGCTGATCGATCGCAGCTTTTCCAAAATGCTGCTGCTTGTCTTTTAACTCGCTCTTGCAAATATGACCACCCTTCCCCAATTCTCTGCTGTCTGAACTGGCTGGAAGTCAAGGATAGGATCCATTTCAGACATCCCTTTATGATGTTTTAACGGAGCTTTCCCACAGTACCTCTCTGAAATTTGAAATCCATATACCGGTACTTAGATCTGCCGACCAGCTACTTCGGAATGTTCCGAAAACAAGACGGAAACTCAAGAGGGAATCTGGCTTTTGTTGTGGCAGCACCAAAGCTTTTGATTGAGATGCCTCTGTACATTAAACAGGCCCCATCCTTTTCTGTTTTTAAATCTCTTTTAAACACCGACTGGCTTTCATTAGATCCGTTTCCATCCAAAGATGCAAATTACAGTTATGAGCAAAACTGGAATATTACATAAAATATTTGCACTGTTTCTATCCAATGAGTCCAAGAAAACAAAGAGTACATTAGGAGAAGGCTTTTTTCCCATTAGAAATAAATCACTTGTGTCTTGGAACATGTAAAATAAAATGCAATATGTGCAGTCACGTCATAGTGCTTTTGGATGACTGGATGGGAGACTGCTCTTTGGGAAGCAATGAATCTGGCAGGTGATGATCCCGAACAACTTTGATGGCGGACTTTGGTCCAGGAATTATAGAATGACCAAAACAACATTTCAGATGTTGTTCGATGAAATCGGTTCATCCTGTAATGCTGCCCCATCGTGTCCCAGTTCCTAACAGAAAAAAACATTGCCATTGCACTTTTTTTTTTATTCTGGGATTTCCAGTAGAGTTTATGCACTTTTTTTCTTATCAGATAAAAAGTTTATCCAATTCAGTTGTGCACATAATTTTTTTGTGTAAGGTTTTAAAAATGTATTATATCCAGGATTTTTTTTTATGTGATATTCCAATTTATGTGATATCCCAAAATAAAATCACAGTTATTTTCGTTTAATATGACTTTGAACTGTTGACATTTATTAAATATCAAAATTTATTTCAATCTATCAATTTTAATCTGTTTTAATGGTTTTGTTTGTCTTTAACTCTACAGTGGCTTTGATCTGTACAGCCCTTTGGTCAACTTTTGTTATGTTTAAATGTGCTTAAAAAATAAATTAGTTATGGTTACAGGTACAGTAGTTACATGATACAATTTTAAAATAATTTCTTAGGCTAAGTGATAGTTTTGCCACATGATGAGTAAAATGTTTCATTTAAGATTACTTGAGCCTAATCAAGCTCTTTCAGTGTTACTTGTGTAGCTCTAGAACCTAGGTAAGTAAAATAAGAGATTTGTTTAATAGAGATGAGCGCTTCGGGCGTGAAACTCTCAGTGTAAGACTCCATATGGGTTGAGTTAGAGCCTGGAGCTGATCTTCTTCAAGTGATTCAGTGACTTCGTGTGAAGCGGCTCTGCTTTTCCTTAACTGTTCGCCTTTGGGCTCTCAAAGTTTCATTGTGTGTCTGGCTGTGCTTCATTACAAACTTTCATGATACTCTTTAATATTTTTTCAACTGTGCTGATGTGTAGGACTATAGATATGCCCCAGAAAAAATAGACCATGGCGATGGTTGCTCCATTTTTCGCTTTCTTCTGTTTATTAATTCATCTGTTTTATTTGTGCCATGCCTGGGCAGAAGAAACTCAAACAATCTTTAACCGAACACAAATGATTTCTTGAATGTTGGTATTTTTAAAGATGATAGTTGTGACAGAGAAATCAAAGTGTGTTTTTGTTAGGACTTCTTCACTTGCATTGACTGCTATATTTAAATTAGAATGTGTTGTGTTCTGGTTAATCTGGAAATTGAAAGATGCAGATACTTTGGTCAAAATGTGCGATCCAGAGTATCCATTGAATAAATGAAGTGCATGAATGATTTAAATGTCTCCAGTCTGCACGCCTTTGCTGTGAGGAGAATCTCATGATGGTTGAATGAAGATTACGCTCCTCTTGGTATTCTGCTTCCATCGGAGGGATTCGTTGAGCAATGCATCATCATTTGTGGCTCTGCATCTCTTCCCCGGACCTTAAATGCGTCTCTGTTATTAAATAGAGTGACTGAACCTGAGCTTGGCAGGTTTAAATGTTGCTGTTAGCCATACTGAGTTTCTTTTGCCCATCATTGATCTCTGATGCTGGGCTCCCCTCAGGAGATGTGATTTAATTACTCTCCATCCTATTTCTTGCTTAAGCCTGTTTCATCAGAAAACCCTGGTGTACCATGGGAATCCGCAAACAGGAGGTCACTGGTTTGCCTTTCGTTAAAGCAGATACAGACTGTTGTAAGCTCATTGGTATTTTACAAACAATACCAATATGGTGGGAATCATGATTTCTCTATTACAGCGATCATATTGTAGAAAAATCAATAAATAGTGTTATCGCCATTTAGCTTTTGTTGTACTACAAGTCAAGTTTATTGTTTTCATGAGAAGAAACAAAATGGTTACATTATTCCTGTATGCTACTGTGAAATCTATAAAATAATGAATCATTTCAGGTGAGTCAAGTATTTTATTTTAAGTATATATTCAAATCCGAGGATCCAGAAGCCTAACAATCCCAAATTAATAACTTTAAATGGACAGCTAATCTAAAGAGGGAGTGGATAGATAATAGATAGATAATTCTAACCCAAGGAAGAAGATTCTGAAAGCAAGGCTTAAGATGTAACAAAAAAACGCTGCCTTATTTAACTTAAACATTATATATGAATCCGCTAAACACACGCTGCATTGAGAGAGAGAGAGAGAGAGAGGAGAAGGATGAGTTGAGAAAGGAAAGAGAGTGTAACAAAGTGTGGATTTTAAATGCTACGTGTGTGTCATGGGGCGACGCATTTCCGTTTCAAGATAGGGAACATTTAGGGAACATAACCGACATAAGGAAAAGATTAAAAGACTTTTTCAATTACACAACTCTGTGATTGGTCAGTTTAGTTGTTGAGAACTTTTAAGGTTATGTCACGGGAGCAGCGTCATATCCGGTCGTCTCTTTCACAAACAGGAGAAAGAGAAAGAAGCTGTATCTCTCCTTTCTCAGAAGTTTAAGTGATTTGAGTGACAATAATTGTTTTTCCTCATCATTGTACTCAAGCACTACACTGTACCCTGAGTTGGAGGTGCCATTGTTGTTTACTGCATTAAAATAAAATATGAGCAAGAGGTACAGCACCACCAACCAGCATTTATGATGTGTTATCACAGAGGTTACACACAGAGAGAATATAAATCCAGCTTTAGCCCTGATTTTCTCCACCTGATTACCACCTACTACATCCTCATTACTCAGTTCACCCTCGTCTGCCATACCATTCACTTCCTGACCTCCAGACGTGCAAGTACATTGGCTCCTTCACCATTCATTCAAACACTGCATCAGAATTTACCATCTTCTAATTTTAATTGTAGAAATAGTTTTGTTTTGTGTTCTTCTTGCATCTTTGTAGATAAAATCTTGAGCATAGCATTTTTTCTAGTATCACTTACACAATCTTCATCTTTATCTTTGTGCTGAGGTTGGCACTATGAGTCATGCACTCTCTTTCTGTAGGTATGTTTTTCTCCATTGACAAGTTCATAATGAGAATCTCTTATTTTATTTTTATATTCACAGGGACTTGAGGCATAGGGCTGGAGAAATGATGCAGTCCATGATCTCTTGAGACAAATTGTTATGTCCTGGAGTCGTGTGAAATTCGACTGGTGCTAACAATTGCATGTAGTTCAAAAAGAACATGAAGCGTTGAGCAAGATTCAGATCGGTTTGTTCTCTGGCACTCAGTGAGTCATATCTGTTTAACACAACACCCCCTCTGCTTTCTGCTTCAGGTTTGTATGGACAGTGTTTGAGCGCCTGCTGCAGAAATCGTGTGGACTGCAGGGACAGAAATGCAATGAGCAGTTCAAGGCCCATATTGTGAAATAGTGTCATTTTTATGATGGCGATTCCACACTAAACGTACACGTTCTCCAAAAAGGAAACACAAGCTTTCACTGGGATTGTGTAACATTTAAAAACATTAACTACTTTTAACAACTGTTTATGTATAATATTTATAACAACTTTTTCTAACTAATATTAACAAAATATTTAAGTTACTGAATACTACCAAATGGTGACAATAAGCCAATTGAGTGCTCAGATAAGTTCCTAGTCACCGAATCCAAAAATATAACTTTGGTTGACAGAACTGGCCCTACCTATCACTTTGCAAATGTAAATAACTTTAATCAACATGTTTTTTATGATATATTCAGCTCAAATATTGAGATAAGGCCCCTCTAAATCTATTCAAATCTAGTTGATGGCCAAGCGATCGTTCGCATGATGCTGGCTGCAGAATGATTTCCGCCCAATACGAGTCTGTGGGAATAAACCGAACTTTGAAAATGATTAGGATGAATGGTTTTAATGGTTTGTGCACCCATCAATGGCAGTGCCCAGGACAGCTTGGTGATAACCTCATGTTAGCCCAATGGCAGGTGCAACGTCATCCATTTTTCTTTACAGTCTATGGTCCCAATACATCTAATACCCTTACATACAGACCAATAAAACACATACTAATGCAAATAATATATCGCAAAAACACAAACAAATCAATAGATCTGGTCATCTCATTTGCCAGCCTTTTACATTAAAATGTACATGGAGCTTCTTTTCCATTTTGTTTATATAACCAATTTTGACCTTCACGACAAGTGAGAAGGGGTGAATGTATATAGAATGTATATATTACGGTCAATATTATGCCTTAACTTTCAGCCACCCAGGCATCTTTGCCACTCCATGTACCATCTCTGTTCGCTAATATCGATTACATATTTGTGACAGGCTTCTATGGCTGTCTCCATTGTTAGCCTTTCATCACTTGATCAGAAACCTGCGGGTGACATCACAAATGTCTTGCAGTGAACAACTATTCTAAAAGTATATAACTATAAATTATTGTTTTAACAATTTTGGTAAAGTTACATGAGCTAAAACACCATTTTTATTGGCATTTCATTGTTTGTAGGATGGATATGAGTTTGGACTTGAACTGGTGTCAACTAAGAAACAAACTAAGAAACAATAATGAAAAAGTACAGGAAGAAAGTTTTTTTTTCTTGCTTTTATTTTCCTCCACAGAAATTTGAAACTTCCAGTTGATGTAGATAAGTACCACAGAGGAGGTTTAAGAATTATGAAAAATAATTTGTGTAATACGCATCCTTCTTCCTGTGTTTTATGAACCACTAGAAAGGCATGATCTTTTAGAAACTCTTAATGAGTCCTTTGGAAATGATGGTAACATTTCTGATTTTTCAGGTGACAGAAATGTGGTCTTGCAGTCGTTGATCCAGGAAATAGAGTGTAGTATGGGCCGCAAAACAGGATATGCCTAGTGGCTGGGAGGATTTGGACAGGAGGCTGAAGATGAGGAAAACATGAGTGTCCAGAAACGAATGAACTGGGTGGCTGGATTTAGCCACCAGTGGTAGTTGATACAAGTCCTATCTGCACTACAGAGATCAGCTGATAAAATCTACTAAAGCTCATCCTGTTTCTACTACGGTAAGTGCAGAAAAAAACCAACAGAATAAAGCACTGTTCCAGCTATTGCGATCTACAACAATGCAATGACATTCTTCTGCTTTAAATCTGAGTATGAATTGGTGAGGTTAAAATGGTTATTGGATAATAGAGTGCACTTAATGTGATGAAGCAGAGCTGCCCTTCCTGTACAACTGATGGTCACTGTAATGGCAACTGAAATCTCTCGTGCTCCTAGGGTCTATGAACGGTTGTGTTTCTGTAATAGGTACATTGAGCTTTATTGCTGCCAGGATTTATTGTGCCTCGTGATTGTGATTGCTTACCGAATTAATACATTATCGTGTTAATATTTAAGACTCAAGAGATGGGATTGTATGAACAGAAAGGAAACATGTTTATTAATGCATTAGGATAATCACAAAAGCATTTCAGTCACCTCGAGCCCGGGATGCATTTCAGTCCTGTTGCGTTACATGTCCAGAAGAGAGAGACCCTTAGGTCAGGGGAGACGGCCTATATGGGGTCTTCCACACAGGAAGGACATCATTCCATGAGTAACAGAGACGCACATATTTTAGCGGAACTGAATAACATTATAAATTATATGCAATGTTTACAATTTTTTATCACAGATTATTGGAAACATGTTTCTAAAGTTTATATTTTAGTTCTATGGAGTACTGCGATTGGAAAAAGAAGGATGAATTTATGAATTATCTTTCTGGAATGATATTTTGTGAATTTGTTCAGGCATGCTTTCTAGAAATCATATTAACTTTGTTTCACTTCTCAAATATCAGTGTGTTTGTCTCCTATATGGGAAATGGAACTAAAAATGTATGATTTATGATGACAACCAATGATTTATATCAAGAAAATTAGCACAGACATTTGCAAACCACTGTAATTTACATGAAATGTCTATTCTATTTACTATAATATGCTTGTGTAGTAGTTTAAGTAGTAGAGGGACAATCGCATCCATGGTCACCAAAGTCAATGGTCACAAATTCTGCTATAAACTTAGCGGATATGTGTGTGTGTAGCATTCAATGTGGATGGGTTTCCAGCAGGGGTCTAGTGGTACACATATATCACAATTTGCTGCATACCTCAGGGTCATTGTAGGATACAGGATTGGCACAACAGAAATAAACAAACAAATGACTGAGTTTTTGCCCTTAGTTGGTCAATTCTTAAATTGTATATGTATTTATAGAAGAGATCACAAGCTGGCACTTTAAATATTAGGGTCCTCTATACCTCAATATGGGCCAATTACAAATGAAAAAGTTGTGTTACTCTCTGCTACAACATCGTAGTGTTTAATGGAGCCATTGCTTTGTGATCAGGAAGATTGTGCCTGATGTGCCTCAACATATCTTCAGTCTCTTTATTCAAAGCAGAATTGCTGCACAGACTCTTTTACTCACTAAATTTGGAATATTCTACGCTATACAAACATCTTAAACAAGCAGGCAGGTCTTCGATGCTGTTGGAACATGCCCTATGTAGCCTGCCCTCAATGACACCTGTATCACAAAGAAGTGTTGAAACTTTCTGATGTAATCTGAACCCAAAGTCATGCACACGGATATTGCCAGCACCTTTTAGTTTTGTTCCCTCATCAAAAACATTCCTCAAGTTTTATTCAGAATCTTTTGTATTTCTGTATTTCTTTTTTGTAAGCAGCACGATGTTTCTAGCACTTCCCACTGACCAATCAGATTAATCGCTAGTACATCTCATCTCGATGTAGAGTGAGCATGCTTTGAGACTCAGAAGTGTGAGAGTAGCAGACCCGCGCTGAAGAACAATGAAGAGAAAGTTTGGTTTCTGTTGATTATAATGTAAAGATGGCTTCGATGTTTGCCCTGATTTTAAGAATTCCAGGCGCATGTGGAAAGTTCTCTGCGATTCTGTCTAAAGTCATGAAATATTGTGTCACGATTTTTTCACGAATTCAGCGACGACTAGGTGCTGCTCCATCCTTCAATGTGAAAGAATCGTAGAGTCTGAACCCATACGCATTAACACAGTTTATAAAGCACCACCATGTGTTTTTACCTAATTCTGACTGTCAGCAGGGGGCGTGGCTGTGGGATGAATGTGAGTAAACAGTGCATTTGGGGAGGTCAAATATATGAGGTGATTCAAAGACATTTTTTATTAATATTTCATTAATATTATGTAGTTATTGAGGGTGTAGTGCTTGTTTAAATGGCTCAAAGAGTGTACTCCGTTTTGACGAATTTGAGTAAACATGTTTTCTTTAGTACAAAAGTGGTTTAAATCATGCAAATATAAAAATTTCAAAACTACATTTTAATATTTAAAGATTTTTTTTGAATTACAATTTTTTCCGCCCACATTGCGATAACTCCTTCGCCCTTTTTTCACAAAACTTTTTGGGCTGTTATCAGTGGAAAATTGCTTGATTCTGTTCCGTCTTCTTGGAATGATTATAAAACGATTCACCATTTTCCCACCTCTTCACCACCTCGTCTTCTATGCGCTGTGCTTGGTTTAATGGAATTATGGCATTTTGGGAAAAACCTTGGCTGGCAGTTATTACATGGCAAGTATTGTGTTTCTTTGGAAAATTCATTGTACCTTTTCAAATATGAACAAAATACACTTCCGATTTCCGAACTAATTTTTTAAGTGGTGTTTATCTCCAAAGTCATGTATTAAAAATGCATAAAAATAGCATAATATGGCACCTTTAAGCTATTTAAACCATATCATATTATGAAGGTTAAATAAAAATGCAAAAAGTACATTTGTAGGTATTGTCAATCAATTTGACACACATAAAAATGACGGATAATCTCAATAATTTTTTTATGCTGCAGAAATTATTTAAGGCTCTTGGTAGAAGTGTCCTCTTAATTCGTGTGTTCTTGTTGGTGATTCTCTGTCCTCCCTTCTGTATGTGAATGAAACACAGAGTGAGTATGACGTGAAATATCTAATGAATGTCTCGAGAAAGACTCCTGGCTCTCAGCTGCTCTACCAGGTGTTCTCATTAGCACTTTCTCTTCCGTTGGTTTTGCAGAGGAAAGAGACATTTCAGGTTGAAAATAAGTCAATATCATCTTGACACACATTGTGAAGAGACCATGCTCTCAAAGTATATGTTGAGTCATGTTGCTACGACAGATTATTTGAGTTTTCAGTTATAAATAAAGTTTAATATGCTGGGACTTCATGTTTCAGGTCACGATTTCTGTAATCAGAGGATTTTAAAGTTAATCAGGACCGGAATGTAACAGTAATTTTGATTGCGATATTTTGGAGTAGATCAGTTGTTTGGTTCCTAGTTCACTTAATAACATGACTCATTATGCCCTTGTGCAGACAGTTTAAAAATCAAAAGCTAATAATATAAAGCTATTAAATAATAGAATTTAGATTTCTTAAGTATACAAACAGTAAAAGACAATTTCCTGTAGATTAAATTATTAGTTATTCAGTGGAATTTTGGACATGAAAAATTGTACACACTTTTTGCCACATTACAAAGGTGTTATATTAAAAACAAAAAGATCCTAATTCGATAACAGTTACCTATGTCCAAAATGGCTAAAAGATTTGTGATTATTCAGAAAATAATGTTACATCACCTTATTTGGAATTTGTATTTTTGATATAGAAAATTACATAGTGTGCCTTCTGTACATCATTCATTTACAGAGCATCTTGGCCAAATATGTTGGAGGTCTCTGTGCCTTCTAATAAAACCTTTCTAATAATGCCTCATCAGGCTGTCTCCCATCCACCAGTATGCCAGTGACTGGTGTATGTTCTGGCACAGAATGGCAGCTGTCATATAATCCAGGTTAAAGTGTTATTTACATTTACATTAATACAGACACTTTTATCCAAATCTGTAACTATTAAAGTACCTCAATAATGTGTATTATTAAGGTACCCAAACATACAACCATTAATGATATGATTCTAGATTGTAACTTTAACTGATAACAAAATCAAAATAAATAAATCAATTCTGGACCCCTGTCATAGTATTCACACAATGTGCACTGGAGAACCATGTGACCCTGATGGGTAAAGAAAATGAATGAATGAATGAATGTTACTAAAGGAACATGTTTTTCTAGATAAATAGAACAGAGGGCTGTGGCTAAATATGCTTCATGTTTTATTTTTAGACTCTCTATGTGTGGGTCTAATTGACTTGCCTGGAGTATTGCCGTGTTCTTTAAATTAAATCTTGGATTTCCATTAATCATGTTTATTTTATCTACCGGAACTGAAATCTATCTCTATAGCAGCATTTAATCCATCTCGAACACGATTTCTTACAGATTTTAATAGAATACACTTTTGCAAATTTGGAAACCCTCGAATGGAACATTTAATGCTCATTAAATATTCATGAAAAACCTGTAACATACAACATATATTACAGTTTTTACCTCATTAGCACTGTTCAAAATGACCCATTTTGATTTCTGACCCTTTATATAGTAGCACTGCTCATCCAGACCTGCTCTTCTGTGAAGCTTCTCGAGTCCTAAAACTATTGTTTCTTTCATAAACAAACTTCCAAAGTGAGGCATGCACAGTTACAACCAATAGCATCAGATAACAACTGCTTACACGACTAAAATGGTTTATTGGATCTAGGGGGTGGGGGTGGGGGGGGCAGGATTCTTCGCAGAATGTTTTTTTGGACAAATTGGTAAAGTTATACTTTTTTGACATAATAAATAATATTTAAGTGACCTTTAACATCCAATACTGTGTTTGTCAATAAAATTAAAGCAATTTAAAAATCAAGTTAAAAACTTAAAAAATATTTAATTTGCCTTGGGCGCATTTTTAGACGTGAGCTCCAACTGCAGCTCTCAGTGGAAAACCCACACTAGCAATCCAATTCATGTGGGGAGCCAGATGCCACTACACTCAATGAGGCATGCCCATCAGTCCACTGGTGGAATCAAGACGGGTATACCCAGGCTAGTTCCTTCGTTTCTAAGTGGCGCGCTTGATTATGGGGAGACCGACTAGCTGAGCACCATCCATAACATGGAAAACAGACTAAAAAAACAGAGCAGAAGAAGAATTAAGCATTTTGAAGGAGGGGTAGGTTTTTGTTGAAAAATATTAGGGTATTTTGTGAGATACAGTAACCAGTGGAAAAGTGAAATATTTACTGATAATGCACTTATTTATATACAAATTTTGTTTCACATTAGTTGCAGTTTAAGCCTACATAGATTAGATTTCCATTCAGTAGTTCATTGCAGGGTCAGATTATCTCATCACACATACTCACACTAACTCACTTGGGGGATTTAGAATCACCAATAAAAGAAACAGATGCTTGTGGACAAATGGAGGCAGACAAACCTGGAGGAAACCTATGCAAGAATGGAGAGAACATGCACATTCCACTCAGAATCAATATACTGGTCTTCAAACCAGGAATCTTCAAGCAGATCCAACCAAGTAGATCATTTCAGATCTACCGGTAATTAAAATATTTACTCAAAACTACAGGAGTTGATGTTTAATTTGTTTTTTCAAGTGAATAAAAATGTGTCTGTGCACAGAGAACAAAATATTGTTCTGATTTCTCCCAGAGGTCAAACTAATTATGTTCGTTTGTAATTCTGGAATGACTGGCTTTAGGGCTGGTAAAGATGAAGATGGCATCGAGTCATTCTAATAGATCAGATGAGCAGCAGATCTCCCTCCATGCTCTTATGTAGATCAGTGGGGCTGGTTGTCATGGCAACAGTGGCAGATGGAGCCGAGCAGGAGTCCCTGAAGAGGCCGCACTAGTGCTGCACTGCTTCCTCTTAGACTCCCACTCTCCACACTCACTATATCTGGTCTCTGTGTCCACTTTTTGATGACAGTAAAGTCTCTGATGAGATGATTTATTCTGATTTATCTTTACATGAAATCATTTGGTACTAGCAAATGTTCATTAGGCATAAACACATGCAGGAAAAGAACAATGGCTGTTGGTTATTTAGTCGTTGATAAAGAACAAAAATGAGTATTTTTAAAAACCTGGGGACTTTGAAGATCGTTTATCTGTTATGTGCCGTCTAAGATTTGAATTTTTGTTGTTCACAACACAGTAGAATCTGTAGATGGCATTTGTAGGTCTTGCTTTAGAAATATTTCTAAAGACGAAGACATTCTCATCTTTCAGAATTCTGATATCTTTAAGGCTTTATGAGATTTGTTTGGGGTAATCTTGCTCTCCTTCATAGTTTCCATGACTTTCCACCTTGATTGTTTCATGACGTCCGCTTTGTTTCCATGGCATCAGTTATAGCTAAACCTGTCTGTATGGCTGCTTCAGATTTTTAAACAAGATTTAGATCATATCATGAATGTTTAAGCATTACCGAATACAAATGTGCAAACCAAAAATAAAAATATCTGAGCAGAAATGATGTGTAAAACCATAGCGTAATGTAACGTTTACCTGGTTTGCAACAATTGTAAAAATAAGATTGCATGCAGTCCTTCTTAATGCAAAACAACCAACCATTACACATTTTCTATGCAACTTTTTTTTCTTGTGCTTTTTTTTTAATAAACCTGAGGAATCTCACAAGCTCTTGGCCTGTGTTTCCTCGCACTATCCTTTGCTTGATTATGTGAGAGTTAATGGCAAGTTTTCTCCTCCTGGGCTCTCCAGGCTGAGCTTTCACACATTTTTCTCTCTTGCTGAGTCTGGACGTGTGTCAGGTCTGCTGGCCACTGAAGCCTGTGGCTCAAACCTTCATTATAATATAGAGCATCAGGAAAGCACATAAAGTCACCTTGTCTCACCCAAAGAGGTTAACCAGTGTGAATAATCTAAGTTCATTCATTCATTTTTCATGCTTATTAGTCCCTTTCGGGGTCCCTGCTGGTGCCAGCTCACACAAGAAGTGGGGGTACACCCTGGACAGATTATTAACCTAACCTCATGTTTTTGGGATTTTGGGGGAAACCGGAGTAAGCACGGGAGAACATGCAAACTCCTTCCAGGAAGGTCACTGCCGACCCTCGAATTCTGAGAGCCACCTTCAAACTGGAAAGCTGCAGTGCTACCCACTTTGCCACCATGCCGCCCTTATCTGTGTGTTCAAACTTTATTTAAATAGAAATAAAGGAATAAAACATTGACATTTGTCAAGTTCATTCATAATTCTTTCACAAACTGATGTTTTTCATCAACAAAAGGCTCTGTCTCTCTCTGGTTGAGTAGATAAAGCTCTAGTGATGCTCCATGTTCCCTGAAATATGGCTCAAGAGCGGATCCAAAGGAATATATTAAATGATTTATCATTGCCTGGTGATGATGCACAGCGGTGGATTTGTGAACCTCTAGATACTCTCTCGTACAGAGAGTTTTTTGGTTTTTTCATAACGCTTCAGCTTTTTAGTTTTTCATGAGCACTAATGTACTGCACACATATAGAAACGTTACAGTGTCCACACGTGATGTATGTCGTACAGAAAAAAAGTACGACATTAATTTAAAATGGACATGTGCATGAAGGCTTTTGTTATTGTAGGATCCTGTTTATCTAATAGAGCATTTAGACCAAACCTAACAAAACAGGAATACAGTCGTGTTTCTACTCTTCAATCTAATAGATGTGTGACCCTGGAAATGCAAACTATGCTGTTTTAAAAGTTGCACGTTTCAGCATGTTCATGTAAATGTAGTTATATGGCCTCAGCTAATACACAATATTAAAGTTATATTTTAACTAGTACCGTAATTACATCATGCAACTTTCACACCTACCATCTTCACATAACTAAATAAATTATTGTTGCATGTAATAAGAAGTTTGTGCACTTACCTTTTAGTTACGTTATCACTTAGCAACAATTCAAAAACAACAATGATTCAAGGCACTGTATATATAAAGATTACCCCTTAGAAGTCTCTGCACGCACTGGTGCATGTGCAAATCACAACGACTGTTTTGAACAGTAGGAATGACGCGACCCACCTATTGTTTAATTTTGGTTTCAAATATAATTTGTGGCTTTCAAAAAAGTTTTTAATTTTTTTGTTTTAAACAAACATTACAAGAGTTGACACATAATTTGCAAGGTAATTTTAATCAAAAAGTGAGAAAATTGTCTCTCAGTTACATTTTCACAGACACACAAATTGGTGCCATCAGTGTTATTTAGTGTTGAAAAGAAGAGATAACCATTGGAAGTACAAGATCTGTGATATTGCTTGTGTTTTTCAAAGCTCTGACGCATAAAAAGCACAATGGTACAAAAAGTGTTTGGAACAGAGTAAGTTTTAGTAGAGGTTTGCCTAAATACCTTTAATTGTACTTTTTAGATATAACACTTTAGATTTTTGTTATAAAACATAAAAACTGTTTGCTTCCCCTCCAAAAAAACTGGGGTTGTACTAAAAAAATGATATCAAGCACTGCCTCAAAAAAACTCTTTTAAAGGTAATTTATTAGAGCAAATTGAAAAGCAGTAAAAAAAACGCTGAAAAGACCCCAGACTTCGAAGGTTTACGGAACTCGTGTGATCACTTGAGAGCAACGATATAACAATGCATGAAACTGTAAAATAGAGCTTCTGTCAAAAGCGCTTCGTCAAAAGAGTTTGAGTATAAATTTCTAATTTAACCTGGTTTGAGCTATGGGCAGCATAATAACTGAATTCAGACTCCTCACATTGTCTCACTGTCAATCTGGGAGACCAGATTGGAAGGAGAAGAAAAGAAAGTACTGAAGTAAGATGTTTCTTGACAAAGTACGATGGAAGCATAGAACTGAGATCATCAAATCAGAAAGTGGATCAGATCCAGAGCCAATGGGAGTGTGTAGAAGTGGAAGGAACCAGGTGAGTAGAGATGAGTAATGGGACGGTCACACTTCTCCTGAACGATGTCAATTTTCATTATGAGCCTGCCCACAAAAAACAGGTGGGCACACTTCCAGGGAGGGGAACACTTACACTCAAGTAAGAGTAGAGCAGAGAGTGAGTAAATTAAAGGTCAGTGTGAGGAGAAATAGAGGGAGTGTGATTGGCTGGGGCTTGGTTGGGAGATGAGTAGCAGTTCTAGTTCATGTATGGTTCAAACTTATATTTCTATCTGGTGTGTTTGTATTCAATGAGTAAATCTTTGTTAAAACACTGGGCTAAGCCATGGTGTCATCTTCATAACTGTGGTAAGCATTTTGATTGTTCCCAATGGTTTGACTCAGCAGGACGGTTGGAAAACATTGGCTTTGGAAGGAAGATTTCAGATTGGCCTGTGTGGCTGCTCAAAATGGTGTTATGAAGATTGATCTTTTTCTGGTGGGGCTTTTAAGCTGCAGTTTTACACTTTGGAAAAGTTTCAGAGAGAAGCAAGGCAATTATATCAACTTTGAGAACTGTTTCTAAACACTTCTAACACCATTTGGAATAAACACGCTGTGCGTCAAGAGAGCTTATTGATGTTTTTAAGCTTCTGAGGAGATTTTAACCATCAATTTGATTGAATTTGTTGGTATAAGAGTGATGTCTGCAGCTTTAGATTCACGTTTCTTACCTCAGCACTATACACTGCAGAGCTGGTCATTATTCTTATTTCACTGATCTTCTCCTTAAGATCTTAAAACTCCCACAGAAATTCTAGTGATATTTAATTAATTCATGAAGAGAAGGAATTGTGTTTTATATCTCTCTTTCTAACAAAGACAGTTTGAATTCAGTGATGAAAGAGATCATTTCTGTGGGATTTGTTCACATGTTGAAATGTGTTATTTTCATGGAATTGATCTTAGGTTTTCCTAGCTTAGAGTTTGTTTTTCCTAGATTGTTAAATTCCCCAGTAATAGTAAAAACGTAAAACTAAACGTAGTTGGTACAAAGTGCCACATTGTCGCATCATATAGTTCTTCATTAGCGCAGTATATTAAAACCTTCATTTTGTACAAGTGATCAAGACGCTGTCCTTTATTGTCAAGTATTTTGCACATTTATAAAACTGCACAACAAAAGCAGACACAAGCTTTTTTTAATTTAAGATCAAATTTTTATCCGGCTCTGGGACAGATTGGCACCTGTCCAGAGTGTACCCATACCTCTTGCTTAAAGTGAGCTGAAAACCAGCAGACACTGTGAACTTCTGGAACAAGCAGGAAAGAAAGAATGAATTAATGAATTAATGAAGGAAGCAACAAATGAATGAACGAATGATGAAAGGAATGAAGGAATTAATCAAGGAAGCAACGAATGAAGGAAGGAATGAATAAGGGAATTAATGAATGAAGGAAGGAATGAATGAATGAATGAATGAATGAATGAATGAAGAAGGAATGAAGGAAGGAAGGAATGAATAAGGGAATTAATTAATGAAGGAAGGAATGTATGAATGAATGAATGAAGAAGGAATGAATGAAGGAAGGAATGTATGAATGAATGAATGAAGGAAGGAATGAATAAGGGAATTAATGAATGAAGGAAGGAATGTATGAATGAATGAATGAAGAAGGAATGAAGGAAGGAAGGAATGAATTAAGGAAGGAAGCAACGAATGAATAAAGTAACTTATGAAGGAAAGAAGGAATGAATGAAGAAATGAATGAAGGAATGAATGGATGAATGAATGAATGAATAAGGCAATTAATGAAGGAGGGAATGAATGAATGAAGAAATTAATGAAGGAATGAATGAATGAATGAATGAATGAAAGGATGAATGAATGGAGGAAGGAAGGAATGAATAAATGAAGGAATGAATGAATGAATGATTGAAGGAAGGAATGAATAAAGGAATGAATGAATGAATGAAGGAAGGAATGATGGAACAAAAGAATAAATGAAGAAAATAAAGAATGAATGAAAGAATGAAGGAATGAATGGATAAAAGAAAGAATAAATGGATGAAGGAAGGAATGAATGGATAAAAGAATGAATGAAGGATCTAATGAAGGAAGAAATGAATGGATGAATGAATGAAGGAAGGAATTAATGGATGAAAGAATGAATGGATGAATGAATGAAAGAATAAAGGTAATGAATGAATGAAGGAATGAATGAATAAATGAATGAATAAAGCAATGTATGGATAAATGAATGAAGGAATGAAAGAATGACTGAAGGAATTAAAGAAAGAATGAATGAAGGAATGAATGGATAAAAGAAAGAATGAAGGAATGAATGGAAAAAAGAAAGAATGAATGGATGAAGGAAGGAATGAATGGATGAAAGAATGAATGAAGGAATGGATGAATGAATGAATGAAGGAAGGAAGGAAGTAATGAATAAAAGAAAGAATGAATGGATGAAGGAAGGAATGAAAGACCGAATGAAAGAATGAAGGAATTAATGAATGAATGGATGGATGGATGGATGAATGAATGAATGAATGAATGAAGGAAGGAATGAATAAATGAATGAAGTTGTGGTCTAGCAGTGTAGTTCATTACTGCTTTACCCTTGATGACTTGAGAGAAAGCAATCTGAATAAAAATAATTTCCATTTCTCAGATCACAAATCAGATGTAAAATTTGTGTTCCATCAAAGCCTGGGAGAAACATATCTAGCCTATTAATTACACAATAACTAAACAGAAGACTAGACAACAATTAAAAGCACCCAAGAGACAGTCTTTGGAATATTTTAAGCATAGATTAGCCAAATAGAACCGCCCAGCCAAGCAGACAAGTGATTCATCTGTCAGCCTCAGAAAGCTGAGATTTGCAGAGATATACACAAAACATTTCTCTCCTTGAAGACGTGCTTTGAGTGCAGGAAAGGTGAATAATAATTGCTTTCTTGTCAATTGTGTAAAAGCAGTTTCACACTTTTGTATTTCAGATAAACAGCAACTACATACATTACATGATCTTAAATGATAAAATAAAGCATCTGCTTTGTACAGTATACAGATGTTTTCTCTCATTGCTGTGCTCAAGTTCCTTTTTTGCATTTTTTTATTTGGTTCTGTAAAAGAGTAAAAGTTGATCAAACATTGAATGAGATGGATAGCCAAAAGGGAAAAGGTTTCAGTCCTTTTGCCTCAAACTTCATAAAAGTATTTGTTTAGGGTCGTTGCAGCAGCCTCTCCAACTTGAAGCACCCCAGGTGGCTACCTATATGGCTTATGCCAAGAGCTAGCTCTGCTTCACCGTCCTGTGCAAACTACAAACAGCAGCCAATCCTTTAGAGATCCTTTCTGGCCATACCATTAACAATTTAGTGTTTTAAGTTTGTATTTGACAGATAAATCTGGAAATCCAGATGAAACAGGAAGTTTATTACATTTTGTTTGCTGATCTTTACATTTTAATCCATTACATACTCTTTTATTTCTAATTACCTTTATATGTCGCATAAGGCAAAATGTGGAAGTGCACACATACTTCACAGATTGCTATTTTATAATTTATCAGTTCTTTCTTTCAGAAAAAGAATAGGAAATTCAAAAAATGGCCTTGCCCAGGGTTATAGTCTCAGGCTGACACTCAAGTAACTATGTCCCTAATTACGCTTCATTTTCACACTTTATTTAATGTAAAAGTGTAACATTGTGGATGACACTGAACATTACATTTTTGTCATCGTTTTTCTCACCTGAGTTCCTTGTCCTGGTTTCCTACACTTTATCTCCTGCCACTTTATCCATGTCCTTAGCTCTCACCCAGCAAGAATGGATAGAAGGAAGAGGTTGTTATGGCAACAGAGAGCCCATAGGGAAGCTAAGTACAAATAGTGTTACAGGCTTGAGATTCCTGCTTCAGATGAGATGCAGAATTGTCCTTCCGAAGCTTTCTCTAGATAGTAATAACAACTTTCTTTGGAATTTCTCATGATCTTTACTGCTAAATTGAGAATATCTTGCAATGGTCTACACATTACCACTAGTCCATAGTTTTGGGAAGAAAAATGTGTTTGTTTCTATTCAGAAAGGCACAGATTAAGTATAGTTAGTATTTGAAACGATCCATAGCTGATCAACAGAAGTTTGCATTGATAGAAGATTGGTTAGAACTGGTGTCATGCAGAGTATTAGGGCAGTCAATCCAAAGGCAAGCTTGCAAATTTAGTACCAAACACACGCATGATACTCTGCTGTAATGAAAATTAACTTAATTATTATATGTTGTTCAATTGCAAATGTAAAGTGCTAATAAAAATGTGCAGAGGGTGGATTTTTAATTAGCCATACTTTTTTTTAAGTTCAACTCTTGCACCTTTCCCATCAGTTTTCACCACACTACTCAAAACTTTTAGAGCACTAACATTTCCAGTACAGAAGTCCATGTCCATTATTAAAGGTGTTTCAGGTGTCATCTGCCCCAAAAAATGCAAAAAATGAGTGTGAAAGTTGGGATGTGGATATGGTTTGGGTTGGTTTTTGATAACAATTATAGAAAGATAAAGTGCTTCATGACAGCCTGATAAAACGCACACATACCTGCACTGAAGAGATAGAGAACCAGGTCCACCATTCTCAAGTTCTCGTAGCTTTCTTGCGGAAAATTCTTGCTACAAATACATTATTTTGACGCGTGGTTGTTGGGGGCTAACTAACCACTCAAAGTTTATCTCTGACTTCATGACAGGGAAAGCCATGTATCTCCTCAGCACCTTTGCACCACGGAAACAAACATTTGCAAACCATTATGAACTCCGAACTACTGTGCTTTCTTGCAAATTAAAAAGTCAGGAGCTAGGAGTCATTAATAATTAATACACAGTGTCTTCTCATAGGATAATAGAGGTAAGGCTCATGAATAATTAAAATGCAGACGAGTTATAGAAACCGTATGACACATCACTTCCTGAGAAATTTCTTTCCAAACAGGAAGTCAGAAATCACAAACAAAAGATAGAAATTACACAGTTTTACTAATAGAAATTAAACGAATGTATCGTAACTATTGTTAAATGCATGTAACTCTCTGAAATCCTGTGTATCGTGGACCTCTAAATGCAAAAATGCTTTCTGAGAAGAGTGAGAATTCAAAATCATATTCTCAGAAAATATAATCCTACACCTAGTGAGGGTGTTAGGTGCACAAGAAGTCTGTGAGCTTTTAGGTGAAACATTAGCTTTATCAATACTTATTTTTGATGATTACTTAAAAGATTAAAAGTGTAGCATTTAAATGTATGAAACATGAGCAGCATGAGCTAAACATTATTTGTCTAGCTTTAAATATTTTGAACCAAAAATGAAAAAGTTATGTTGAATGCCAGAATTATGTATCTGCATATCAAATAAATACATCATTTAAAAAAAATTACCGGTACTTGTGTGTGTGTAAACAAAAATGAAACATGAAAATAAAAGAGAGATTATAGAGCCTCCAGTGAGTTTTCAGTGCTGCTGTAAACTATATTAGAGCGCAACGTTTTACAATTAAGTTATCTCTTGGCTTACATTTATTATCAGATTCTGCACGTACATACAAAAATTCGTATCCCTCCACTGCAATCTGACATGGATAAGCTTTATTTTAGACAATCTTGTCAGAGCAATCCCCTCGCAGTTCAGATTCAGCTTTAAATGTAGGATATATTTGGTCTTGATTGCTTACCCTCTATTTTCTGACCCCCAAGCAAATGTATTGTGATGTTATTTGACAGCAAGGAATGGAGAAAACAAGTTGTTCTGACTGTGACGTATTACCACAATGTGATTATATGATATTTTTGGCAGAAATCACTGGGGACTGTGAAGAGCCTCAGGAGGGTTTTATTTTGAAGCACTTGAGTACAAGAATGCCATTTTTTTTCAGCACACCTACAGAAAGCTTGTTCAAGAATTGAATAAATGCCAGGAATATTTAGTTATTAATAAAAAAAATAAATATTTTTGTATGGAAGTGTTTTAAGAGTTATGACTCCACCACACCGCATGCTTTATTAAAGGGACCTTGAGCTAGATTTTTTTAACTTTATACTGTTCATTAATGTCCAATTTTTTTGATATAGCCATATTAAATATAATTGAAATATGGCTAAATAAAGAGAGAGATGGGTGTCTGTGTGGGGATGAAAGTGACCATTCAGCAACACATTCAGCTCATATATCTTAACATGGTTTCAACTCTAAACACTATTGTTGGATTGGGATATATTTTAACCTATTAACATAGGTTCCAAGTTTATTGTTATGGGTTGCTCTACCTTTTAAGCAAAACCAGTGTCCATTTGTCCTTTTTTAAAGTAAACTTTTTTCTAAACAAAGATGAAAACAAATGTATTCTTCCAAACACTGGCTTGCTCCTTGTTATCCGAGAATAGACTCTGATTGGTGGTGGAGAACAGCTGGTTTCTGAATATATAATATGCATTTTAATCTTAAAAAAAAATCTAATTTTAGGTTTTACGTAGCTAGCTTAGTTTGTGTGCATGATTCTCTACTGATTACTCTTTTGACTGTAGTTACTCTCACTGTTCTCGACGACTTTTTACACAAACCAAAAACGAAACAACTTGAACACAATTCAAAGATTCAAGCGGTAGAAATAAAAACACACAATAAAATTTACATTAAAAATATACATTAAATCTGACACAAATAAACATTAAGTAACCATTTAGATACACTTTTGGAAGAAAAAAAAACAATGACTCGCAACAGATAAAATCAATTATATGATTTCTAATATCTTTCACACGTATGCTCCCCATTTATTTTCTTGCATTGACTTAAATGTAATTGTTGGTTGAGCATATCAGAAAAGGTTGAATAAGCTGCAAAAGCATTACCGGATGTGTTTCATGTGGAGGTACATTTTTCTGTCACTTATGAGTATTCACATCACTGAGCTGATCTGACAGCCTTATGCAACTGAGAAGGATCTGCTAGCAGTATTTCTCGAACACTTAAAGCTACTCGCTGAGCTCTGGTGCCAAGAACCTGATCTCAGCACTAAAGTTCCCTGTTGGCCTATGCAGGCTTTTAATGAAGCAGTCACTACTTCAGTATTCCAGTGAGAAGACAAAAACATTCCCTTGTGTTGATGCAGTGGTTATCAGGACCTGATTCATGGACAAACAAAGCTGGACATCTAGTAGAGATATATGATGTTCATCTGTTGGTTTGCATTTATTGAGCAATCTGTTGACAACTTGCATTTTTAAGCTTCATTTATCGCAGCACTTTTTTCGCTTATTTATTTAGCATATAAAATGGATTTAAAGAGAGTTAAAACCTATATTTGTGACCATGGATTAGATGTTGAGTGCACTCTATTATCTATGATTGCTGGTTTTGTAAGAGAGCCCTCTTCCTGTAGCAGATAAGTGGAAATATCTGTGTTTGGACGACCAGAATTTGCGTGGCCCAAGAACCACAACGTATTAAGCATGACTGGACCAGGTCTAAACTGCATATGCTGTCTGATCTAGCCTTGTGTTTATGGCAGATCTTTAGCCAAAGTATCATGTGGGTGGTTGATATACAAGTACATTTCACATATCATGCCTGAAATTGTTTTTCTATCGATTTGCAGCACCGGTATCTTAAACTGTGAATTGGTGTGACGTGAAAGCATCTCTTTATATTTTTATGGAGAGTGAAAATAGAGAACATTATTTTCCTCAAACATTTTAATCATGACTTCTTTGATATGTAACATTTCAGGGTGAATATTTGGTAAATTGGTTTATTTTTTTCAAAATCATCATGCAAAGTGTTAGGAACTAGGGTGTGTTGCGGAGGAGAAGAACCCAGATGCAAGGAGAGATACTTGAAATAAAGATTTATTCTTTTTAACTGAAGTACTGATAATGTCCAACAAAACCACAGGCCGCCTGGCTGGAATCCAAAAAGGAAAAAAATAGGAAATGAGCAGAACTCCGTAGGAGAGGAGTTACAAGGCCCAGGAATGAGGATGATGAAGGGATGTCCCTCTATGCTGGCAACCACCGTCTGTTTGAGCTGAGCGAAAGGAGATAGAAGAGCGTGTCTGCCGAGGAAGGATCGAGCCGACGGAGATACTCACGCTGACCCGAACCAACCCCACAGCGCAGGACCCGACTGGACTTTGAAGGTAGGTTTCCACTAGAACAGAGCAGGAGGTTAGTACGCAGAGATTGTTGTAGAGCGACTCACGGGTAGAGAATAATCTTCCGACTCAGAGCGGAGAGAGAAGGGCAGCTAAATAGGCAGCGACTAATTAGAACGAGAGACCGGTGTGCGCAAAGGTGCCGCGGCTCAAGCTGATGAGCACGCTCGGAAAGCAATTAAGCTGATAGAGAGAGAGGAGAAAACTCATCAGATAATCTGCAATACTAACACAAAGTCTCTTAAAATTTATGACAATGGTAAAAACATATATTTCTCAAAAAAAAAATACTTGTTTAACTCTTTGTGACACACAAACAAGACAGAATTGTGTTATTTGTCAACAACACATGCACATAATAATGGACTCAACTGTCAGGGGCTCCCTCAGCACTACTCCCTCGTATTCATGGTTACAGTAGGACCCTTGAAATAACATTTAAAAGCAAAATGCGCGAATGGTGCATCTCTGCCCCCCCCCCTCCCCCCCCTCCCCTCGTCTCTCTCGCTCTCGCTTTCTCTCAGACCACTCCTCTCTCCTCCGATCACTCCCACCGGTGAATCGGTGATCCGACTCTCCGGTGCCGAGGCCGTCTCGCGTACTCTCACTGCACTGATCCGTTGCTCACCCGAGCTCTTCCAAAAGCATTCACGGGACAAGATGAAGAGAACACGACCGTAGCTTCATCTCACGCTATGTAACTTGTCATGGGTTTCACTGAGGAGGCGATGCGTAACGGGAGAAAAAGACACGGTTCCACCATAGGCAATGAACTTGAATCCCCATTCCTCCACATTGACGGGAGGACATGGCTCGGTAACCACTTGCCCGACTACTGTGTGTGGAGTATAGGTTAAGTCTGTTTCTGCCTCGTCTCGTAAAGGCGTTGGAAGATCAGTTTGCCAGCGGCGCGCGGCGCATAATGCGCGCGAGTGCTGCATTGATGAAAGGGAAACGAGAGCGAGCCGTTGTCTGAACCGACTCCGAGTTTGGATTACTGCTGGAGTGCCCAACAGTCTTTAAAATAGTCTCATGGACAATTACTCAACGACGATTCAGTGTAAGTATCCCTACCCTCTCCTCTTATTGTGGTCTTCACATACAGGTGGTCCATGCTCTTGCCCTGTGGGAATGAATGGCTGGATAGGATGCTCCCTGATCAATTGTGTTGCATTCATCTATTTTATCATGTGAAATTTCAGCAAGGCAATCGGATGTGTACGTTTATTTAAAGTATAATAATAGAAACAAATAGTTTCATTTTGTACCTCATAAATAAATTGCAACTTCTCCATGACAAATCTTCAAAGGTAACCTGCTGCTGGTTCTGGCATCTTGTGCTTTGCTCTGGCAAATAGAAGGCAGACTAGTGGCCTGTTGGCAAGGTTTGAACTGGATTAGGATTTGCACATGTAACAGTTTATATCAAAATACTTTGATATTATTGTTTTTTATTTGTTGAATTATTTGTTATTATTTTGTGGATCTTTAGAATTTAATGCAGTGATCAGAGGGAACAAGTTGACAGTTTCAAACAAGGGCAAAAACGCTAGGCTCTTTATGAAATCTCAACAATATACTGTAAAAATTAGGAATACATTTTGAATGCCTTTACGTTTTGTGCATTTTTTGGTTTGCATCATTTGACAGAATAAATTCTAAATAGTTTCACTTTAGGAATCATACGATGTCTTACAATGTTTAATATTAATTTTGAAACAAATTCTAATAGGTCATTATCATGTCTTTGTCTTTAAAAAATGTACAATATTATAAGCCTTTTAAGGCTGTTGGTTTTAGTAGATATGTTTAAATAATCAACACAAATCCTTTATTGCTCTGATTGGCCATCAGTGTTGAATATTCATAAAGTAGATCAAGTAGAGGTTTTTTAATAAGAGATGAAACGGTGGCCATCACTCAAAACTGAACAATCGTGTGAGCTATAAATAGAAAGACAATGTTTTCCTGCAAATGCAAAGTACACAAGTCAAGATTAGTGTCAAGATTTTCTACCCCAAAGTTTTGCTAATGCCAACTGCATAGCAAAATTACTATTGGTTATTTATCCATTAAGCCATCTTTAGAAGCAGAATTCTGCATGTCAGTAGAGTTTTTTCTGCATGTCATGGAATGTGTTTTTATGTTTGAAGCTTGGAGCTGGGGATAATCAGAGCAGAGCTAGAAACAAAGAATTGTTCTGCAGTGTTTTTTTATATTAGGTCAAGTACTTTAGGGTCTCTCAGTTCACAACCCCTTACAAGAACCACTGTTTATTTTATCCCTATAATAACTGCTCCGCAGTTTGATATATTGTGATAATATTGAACAGCTTGTAAAGTGTTTTGTATTAAAAAATAAGAGTTTTTAGTAATATTTTTAAGTGACATTTCTTTAAGTGGTGAAACACTAATCTCAATTGTTTAATTTCCCCTTTAAATTGCACTAAAACATTAAGCAAGTGGGATTTTGATTCATTACCCGTTAAAGGGTTCTTATTTTCACAATATTCCCCAATCTCTAAACTTTTAAACACTTAAAATATAAGCAAATAGTTCAGGAGCTGCTTTGAAATAGTTTCTTTTTTCAGTTTGTTTAAAAGTCCAAACTGGGGCACTCAGAGAAGCGATGTGTGAAGCAGGAAAGGTTGCTGGACATGTTTGAGTAGATTATGAAAGGGAGTAGGGACCTGAACAGGATGCTAAACCGAAGCTCTTCATGGGCAGTGAAGAGCATGGGCAGCTTGTATGAAGGGCCTCGTGGCTGTCGAGAGATAAATAACCCTTGCTAGCTGAGAAAAAGATGGAAGGCCTGCTGGATCTGCTCCAGGAGCTTGGAGAGAGCAGAGGGACAGAGGCTGTCACCAAGGGCACAAATTTGTGCTGCCCTGCAGCCAAATGTCAACCACTGTCTGTGTGTTTGTATATTTGATTTTTTTGGAATGCAGCCTTTTCCCTAAAGACAAGTAGTCCATTCAGCAAAATGGAATCAGATTGTGCTGTCGCTAAGGTTTGTGGCCTTGTACCTGCTGAATCTGACTTATGTGAAAGCATCTCATCAGATGCCAAAGTGACAAGGACACTTTATTAGGTACATCTGCCTATAAATGTAAAATTGGAGTCAGCCAATCACACAGCAGCAGCTCAGTGCATTTAGGCATGTAGACATGGACAGGATGATCTGCTTCAGTTTAAACTGAGCATCAGAATGCGGACGAAAGTGAATTATAACTTGGAATGGCTGTTGGTGCCAAACGGGCTGGTCTGAGTGTTTCAGAAACGGCTGAACTACTGGGATTATCTCTGGGTTTTACAGAGAGTGGTCCAAAAAAATTGAAAATATCCAGTGAAAGGCAATTGTGTGCAAGGATCCATCCTGTCCTGTGTCACCATTTCAGGCTGCTGCTGGTGGTGTAATTGTTGGGAGATATTTTTTCGGCACACTTTGGGCCAATTAGTGCCAATTCAGCACCATGTCAACGCCACAACCTATACCTGAGATTGTTACTGACCATGTTCACTCCTTTATGACCACAGTATACCGATCTTCTGATTGCTACTTTAAGCAGGATAGCGTGCCATTTGATAAAGCGTGAATGAACTCAGACTGGTTTCTTGAACATGACAATAAGTTCACTGTACTCAAACAGTCACCAGAAAGACCAAACTCTCCTAGGAATTTTTCCAGTATTTTCTCGACATGAAGGATTAAGGCAGTTCTGAAAGAAAAATTGGGGTCCAACTAGGTGTACCTAATAAAGTGACCGGTGAGTGTATTATTAGTCATATAGGATTAAACAGTTTTGGAATTAATCAAACAATCATGTATCGCTAATTTAAACTATTTTGTAAATGTCTGAAAGTATGTTTTATTAAACAGTCGATTACGAGATGGAATCCTATAAGCCACTAGGCCTCAATAACAGAACGCATGCGTGTTTCAAACATTTTACATTTCATTTTACTTTGAGAACCGTCAAATGACCATTTTGAAAACACTGGAAGAGATCTATACTTAACATTTTTTGATGTAATTCAAGCGATAGAATGCTCTGGGTAATTGCAGTACCTCGAAAGATTCCAGTTTGTACTGTTTGAGTGTACTGGAAACATATGCCAACACGAGAAATGCATGTAAACATCACACGGTGTCAACTGGGATTTTTTCCTGTGTATGCCTACGATAAAATAACTTTTAAAGAGATTTGTTAAAGGTCATTTAAACCTTTTCCTTCAGTTCTTTCAGTGTTTGTGTTATGTAACAGCTGCTGCCTGTCTTGAGTTGACCGAATCTTTATTTTTGGGTTAAGCCGTGACACTTAAGTGCAATTTCTCAGTAATTTTGACATCGAGTCAAAATGTTATGTAACGCTCCTATCCTCTGAGAAATAGCTCTTTGAATGCTTGCTGGACAGAAGAAGACTAATGCCACTGCCCAGAGTTATGCCCAGTGCTCTGCATCCAGCTGCTTTCATTAAGGTCCTTTATTTGCCTGTGTAATCTTCTGTCCTGTTCTGAAGCTTTCTGACAGAGAAGACTCTGTCTGTTGAAAGCCTCGGGCTGCTATTACTTAAGCATTGAAGTGGCTTTATCAGTGCAGCCTAATCTATTCTTTACCTTTTTTAGCTCTTTGAAAACACAAAGTGTAATTGCAGCTTGCACTTTAATATTCTGCAAATTGACCCCTGCACCTCTTTTTGGTGTTTTTTATTCTATTGTGATGGATATAATTAACTGAATTATTAAATGTTCATTGAGTCAGCTCCTTGAATCTTTTATGTTTTGGCTGAGCTTTTATACAATGTAGTCAGAGGGCATGCGTTGGCCTTTGGGCAGTGATGAAAAAGAAACACAGTTCACTCCATTAGGACTGAGATTCTGACACAACATTATCCCCCTTTACAAATTAATAATAATAGTCTGTTAAAAAACATGCCAATCTCTTTTTTAAAAGTAAGGTATTTTTTTAAAGACAAAAATAGGCGGCATGGTGGCGCAGTGGGTAGCACTGTGGCCTTCCAATTAGAAGGTTATCGGTTCGAGGCTCACTGGTGACCTTCCTGGAAGGAGTTTGCATGTTCTCCCTGTGCTTGCGTGGGTTTCCTCCGGGTAAAAACAAGCGATTAGGTTAAAAAGGAAGAAGCGGGTATGAAAATGAATGAAAGAAAAAATACAATGGTACCCCGAGATACGAAATTAATCCATTCTAGGGTGACGTGGACATCATCGAACATTTCGTATCTCTAAGCAAGTTTTACATGAAAAACTCTGTGCAATTTTTCTCAGAAACAACAGTAAAAGTAAATGTAAAACCAAAGAAAAATCTCTTCTATCCTTAAATCTTGGTAATGTAATAAATGATAATAAAATAGAAAAAAGCAAGAGCAAAATACGTAATATGTACACTTAATATTACCTTGAGTGAAGCGATGTGTCGGAGAAGGTGGAACAGATGCAGAAAACATTAAGGCATCACGGATCAAAGCTAACTTTCTCGAGATATTTCACGAATTACTCACACAAACACGGTTTCAAGCACAAGCGGAGACAGATGGAGAGAGCACTTCTGAGAACGTGTCACAGGGTTTCTCTAACTTGCGCTACAGAACAGCACTTTCCACGTTATAAACGATATTTCTTTTTGACACCTAGACTCTAACATTTGTTATAGTACATTATTAGGAATCTATACATAATGTTTCGCTCGATTTAAAACTGATTTAAAAGTGTTTTAAAGTGTATCAGCCCCTTTTTGCACTTTCAAAAACGAGAAAGAGGAAAGGACCTGGAAGCACAGCGCGACGTCATAGAAACAAGCGGAAAACACAGCAGAACTGCATGTGGTTCTTCGCATCTCGAAGCAAAAACTTTCCGCGAGACCTTTCGTATCTGTATATATATATACCGGTATATATTGTTATGGGCAAGCCCCATTGGTGTTAGAATGATAGGTTGAACTCCAATGCAATTATACCAGATAAACAACATTGAAGTCATGTTCACGCCCCCTAAATCATTCTTCAATACTGTTCGCAATCACTTGGAACAGAAAGACAAGACAGAAAGACAAAATAGGCGAGAAAGATAAGGCAGAGTGGACATCAGAGGGGAAGGCAGGTCCAGATAACCAGGCTATCGAGCAGGGACAGGGAAGAGCACTTTAGGAAAACCAGCCAAAATATAAGGAACAGTAACAGTTACCGGTACATACACGCGCACACACACACATATTTAGAAGAAATTCAGTATAAGGAAATATATAATATATACAAGAAATAGAAGGACCCTTTTTTACTGGACATTGCATTTTTCAGATCGTTACATAACAATTCACCATAAAAGAATTTATGGTGTCACGTTAAAGGTTTAGCCTCATACCTCAATGGAGATCAGTTTGGTCCTCATGTGCCATAAACAGTCAATTTAAACTTTTTCAGATTTAGGTTACCTGATGAAACATTTTTTCCAGGTCATTTTGTCTCACTAGACCCAGGCAGATGGGCTGAAGTGAGAATGAAGAGCATTTGAGTCAGAAGATCACAGGTGCAAACTGTACAAACCAAACATTTTCAAAATATGAACTCCCTGTTCAAGCTCTGTTGTATTCATTGTAAATAGCCATTTAATCTATACATTTTTGCCTCTACTTTGGCTGTTTCTTAATTCTGTGATAAAAACAATACTAAATCAGCAATTTGTCAGGCTCCTCAATGGCATAAAAAAGCAAGAACAACCCTCACTTCCTCTTGAAGCCAGGACTGAAATGACAGTAACTGCAGTGTATTCCCTGGCTGCTGGAGGCTGGTCTTAGAAAGGAGTAGACCGTGTTAAAATGGCCACATTAAAAAATAAACACACGTTTACACCCCAGGACCATATTGACAAGGCAAGGCAAGTTTACTTGTATAGCACATTTCATACACATTGGTAATTTAAAGTGCTTTACGTAAAGTGAAGACATTGGAAATAGAGCAGAACTAGACATAACAATAAAATGCAATAAAAAAAAATATGGTCAAACAAACAAAGAATCAAATGTAATCCTTCCAAGGCTTCGAACATGGAACATGGAATCACAACTTTCAGACCTGATATGTGGATATTAGACCCTTAGACGCAAGTTAAGCATTCATCTAGAGGACCTCGTCTCATCGAGGCACTGGCAGAAAGAGTTTATAGGTTTATTGTAATCATTTGGGGAAAGAGCTAAATAGATCTGCGTGTCGCTGTGGTAAGATATAGTGATGGGCGGATCGATACTGTGGTATCAATATATCGATACTCACCCGTCATTTTTTGGGTATCGATCTAATGACTAAAGTATCGATACTTATTCATACATTACTCTAAACATAAAAACAGGAAAAAGTGTTCTATATTCTATCGCTACCTACATTTGTGTTGTTAAACACCCCCTCTGGCACAGCTGAATGGACTCATCCATCCAATCAGAGTGCGGGAAACCCAACTTCGTCCAGCTAGCTTTGTCAATTACAACTTGATAGAGGAGCACACGCTTGGCGTCAACAAAACTCACAAAAAGACACTCACTTTTTCATTTTTAGGTGGAATATCATCAGTGTAAATCTTGCCTCTAAAGTTTACTCCCATGTAACATTAACATTTATTTAATCTAATTTACAGTATTAGGACTGACATGCCTTATTCTTGGGTAGTTCTCCCTTACCAGAGGAAATATGTCATATATGCATATGATAATTATATTTTCAAGGCTTTAATTTTTCTCATAGTTTCTAACATATACATTTTTTTTATATGCATATACAATTTAAGATGTCAGTTGTATTAAAAATACTGTTTAAATTATATTATACATTGTTTACTGCTTTCATTCAGCTGATTTACTTTAATGAAGTTCATTAAAGTTGTTACATTTTAATATTTGGTTGTGGTTCGTCCATAGAATATTATTTATCTTAGATTTTTTTGTAGTATCGATATCAGTATCGCTATCCAAAAAATGTGGTATCGCCCATCCCTAGTAAGATATTTGGTGCATGCACAGGTTAAATAGGACAGGGGCAAGGATTGTGGAGGAACTCCATTTGACACTGCTTTCCAGTTTGACATTTGGTCACCTATGAGGCTTCTATATCACACAGATAAATTTTTTTTGTAAATTATGTTGTTTGCATTGTAAACATGACATTAAGTTATAAAAACGACTTCATTTTCTCATTAAATTGCATAATCATCATTGCTTCACCATTGAAAAATACCTTGTCCAGCTCATTTTTTGAGGATGATCATCCAAATTGCCTCATTTCTTAAGATACTAGCAAACTTCCTTTATGGATGCAGTACCATAAAGGAAGCTCAAAGACCTCTGTGTAAAATGGATGAAATTACTGAAGCTGATAAGCCATCTTGAACATAAAGGAAAATTTTGTTGCTTTTATTAGATAAAATAGTGTGCATTGCAGCAATGCTATCTTTGCGGGACAGCCATAGACAGTGCAGGTCGACCTGAGGTTTTGGTTTTAGTTTCTGTACTACACCTACATACTGTATATGTATATATCTATTTTATATTTTGGTTTATCTGGCCCACTTTCAATTCTAAATATTACTTCCATCTCACAAAGCAAGGTACCTAGCCCAACTCTGGCCAGACAGCAAGTTTTTAATTGGCCAAGTACAGCCATGAATCATGGTTCTTGACTGGAACTCGAGTCCAGACAAGGGGCACACATGGCAATACTGGACCAGGTCACACCCATACAGTACATATGATGCCAGGATGTTATCTATCCAAAGTACAAGAATAATACTGGAAATGGAAAACCAGTAAATATTTATATGAAGTCATCTATCCAACAAAGCTGTTAGAAGAGTTTATGAATTGTCATATGTTCAATCAAGTTTAGCATGGTGATCCCACATTGCCCAGATGCTAGCTTTTGCCCTTCAGCATGTGCAGATCTAGCAGTTTTCATGAAACTTGTTTAACATTCCGACAGCGGAACATTCTCTCAGATTAGAGAATGCCAGCAGTCTCTCAGCCAGAACGAAAGCCCATAGGACCTCATCAAAATCATGAAGTCATGTTCATTATACACAAAACCATCTGCTGATGGCCACTTGAATCATTATGTAAGTGCATGAATATTTAACAATGAGGATCCATTACCTAGACCTACAACCTGGTATGTGGTTGATACATTTTGTTACATTATTATAATTATTAAATTGGATTTCCATCATGATACGTGACTCTCTCCTTTGATCAATGGATTAGCTCTTGGCCTCTTGTCAGAGCATGATTGAGGCTCTATAAAAGAATTCAAAGAAGCTGGAAAATGCTGGTTATGAACACACTCTCACATGATTTGGGGTTTTGGGTTAATTCCTTTTCTTTTGTCTACGAGCTGAGTGTTTACCAAATAATTAAATTGCATTGTAATGTTGTAATCATGGATTCTATTGATCTAATTTCTACAATGTTATATATGCAAGAAAAAAACCTTTTATTAACTCTATAAAAGAAGAGAAAGAATTAATGATCAAGAGTGCCCTAACAAAACGTTTTTATTATTTTATTATTACCAGGGATGCACTGAAATTTCGGCTGCTGAAAATTTTGCATCAAACACGGGAGTATGTCGGTGGTTTGGAAGCACTTCAAAGTTTCAGATGAGGACAGCAAAGTTGCAATATTTTTGCAATTATTTTTCTTCTGTTTGTGCACTGTTGTTTGGTACAGTAATTTAAATTTGAAGTAAAAAAAGCAGCTAGCATTTTTTGTGCGCAATTTTGTTACAGAAAGATATTGTATTTATTTTTGTTATTTTTAAACAGCCTTATTACTGTTATTTATTATCGATAAAAGCTTGATTGCTTAAATAATTTGTAGTTTTTTTAATACAAACCAAAATGAAATATTTTAAACACAATTTTTAATGAAGCCAATTTTTGGTTTCGGTATCGGTTTTCGGCCAAGTGCATCCAAAATTTTCGGTTTCGTTTTTGGCCCAGAATTTTGATTTCAGTGCATCTCTAATGATTACCTCTAAATGATTAAACTTGTAGCCTTACACAAGGATTTGATCAGTGTAGCTTGTGTGAAATGAACCTGGTCTCGGACCTCCACAGAGTTTTTTTATCCATAATACTGTAGTAATCAGAAGCAAGTAGGTCAGTCAAACGTGCCTAAGAAATAATATATGATGCAATAAATCCATCCACATGCTGCCTCCGCCTCTGTGCTTTCAGATTATACAAGAGTCTATTTAAATAGCTATTAATTCAACCATTTAAGCTTCCCAGAAGACGATCCAGTCTTTGAGTGGAATGCTATGGTTTCACTTTATATTCAAGCCAATTTAAACCTGTTCTTTTATTTACACTCTGTTTTACATTTATTATTAAATATAACATGTTACTCTGAATTTAGTGTGGAGAAGGTCATTATCATTCCATCCATCCTCTCATCCATCTACCCATCCATCCATCCATCCATCCATCCATCCATTCCAAATACTTAGTATTTAGGACTTTAGTATGGAGAAAATATACCATCATTTCATTCATCTTTCCACCCATCCATCCACCCATCCACCCATCCATCCACCCACCCATCCATCCATCCATCCATCCCTCCAATCATCCTTCCATACATCCATCCATCCATCCATCCCTCCAATCATCCATCCATACATACATACATACATACACACATCCATGCATCCATCCTTCCCAAATAATCCTTGCTGTGGGAGAAGCTATACCATCATTTCATCCATCCATCCATCCATCCATCCATCCATCCATCCATCCAGCCAGCCAGCCAGCCATCAATCCCAAATAGTCTTTGCTCTGTACTGTAGTGTACAGAACCCACCATCATTCTGTCCATTTTCTCATCCATCTGCCCATCCATCTACCATTATAAATAATCATTTTCTGTGAACTTTAGTGTGGAGAACATACACGGCTCCTCCACCTGTCCATCCATCCATCCATCCATCCATCCATTATTCATCATTTGAGCTTTGTTAGAAAGTTCAGTGCAGTCAAAATGGTTTGTTTTCTTCTACAAAACTAAGGTTCCATTAGTCATTTTATGTTGAGAATATTCTGTTAGATAATATATTTACTATTATCTCTTTAATCCTTTATTTGGACATCTTCATCACACGTGAGAGTCCATTGTTAAAGTTTGAGTGTGAATTAATGCTAAGTTTATGATTGACATACTTTTTAAATGTATTAAGAAGTAAGGGTGAAATCTCAGAAGCTGTTTTAAAGACAGAGATAATTATCATTTACATGTGAGAAAACATTTCTTTTATATCTTTATACAGAAATCTGTTTATGCCTTCTGCAGTACACGACCCACATTAAAAGAAAAAATACGAAGAAGCTGAAATACCAAACTTGATTTCATTATCTTATCAAATAACACAGTGCCTTGCACAGTCTCAAGTTTTAATAATGAATGAAGGTGATGTGAGGTCAGTGACATAATGTTGGAAGCTAGAGCAGAATTAATGAATTCTGAGAGTTTCTATGAATATCTTCCATTTTAATGCACTGCAGTGGCTGCATGGGGCTAGTTTGGGTCAGTGTGAAACAAATGTTGCGTAATAAACACAGCAAAATTTTAGTCTGAACAAATAGTGACTCATCTTCATAATTATAGACATATTTTTTCATAGAGTGTAGGTTTTTACAGACTTAAATATCTTCTGGGGGCTGGGAAAAGTCTAGAAGTTTAATGTATGCTAACATTTTTAAGAAAAATACATGTGTACATTTTGGAATTATGTATATACACTACCGTTGAAAAGATTGTGTTCAATAACTTCCATATTGTTTTAAAGTAAATCACCTTACACTAATCAGAAATACACTCTATGCAGTATAAAATGTGGTAAATGACTATTTGAGGTACAAATGTCTGGTTTTTGCCGCATTATCTACATCGGAGTATAGGTGCCAATAAATTGCTGCAAATTGATTTTTTGATGCAAAGTTTGATGAAAATAAAATTTTATTTCAAATAAATATATTTTTTTCTAACCTTCTCAATGCCTTATATATATATTTTCTCTTCACATTACAACTTGTGATGAGTATAAATGTGACAGTAGCCTACATTAGTAACACTTTCTAAATATTTCTGTATTTTAATTGACATTTTAAATATTCTATTGTTGCACGAATAAGTAGAGTGTTGTCTCATGTAGCATCGCCTGTTGGTAGAACCAATGGCAGCATTTGTAAACCAACAATAGCTGGTGATTCTGATCAAATTTAGGACAATTAATAAATGCAAAATAATAATTTGCCTGCAACAATATCCATTAAGTGTTTTTCAAGCGGATAAAGCATATCTGACATAAAGAATATGTGAAAGCTCATATTGTGCTGTAAAAAAATGTATACTTTGGATTTCACACTTTTGTTGTCAAACAGAGATTGTAACCGTTTTGAAAAAAACTTTTTGCAGTGAGAAATTCTATAGTGAAGCTTTAAAGGGACAGGCCTAGTTTTTTCCTAACATTAGAGGCACAAATCATTTCTTAAATTTCTGCCGTGTCATAATGTTGTTAAATCATTCGTTCATGCATAATTGTGTAATCATATATTTCTTTTCTGGGAACCCAAAATGCTCCAATTTCCAACAAAACCAACAAGAGTCCTTCAAGCCCCCGTTTAGAAAAGGTGCTGTTCTAGTCTAAAGAGGTCCAAAATTTATTCTAAATGTCAGATTATTTTTTAACTGTTTAACCAATCACAACATTTCAAGTGGAGGCAAAAACATTCCCATTGTTTCTCATTTTCTCCAGCTTTCCCTCAGTTCACTCAGTCAATTAACAGTGCAGAAATGTATTGCAATCAGTTCACCATTTATATTGTATTTCCTGGGGTGTTAACTAACTGCTTTTTTCATTATTCCATAAAATTGTAAAAAGTGGGACACTATAATAGCTGACTCCCTCAATCAACATGCAAATGACTTCCTGTGTCACTGGTAGGCCTTAGTCACAAAGCTGTGCTGTATTATGTGAGTGGGGATTAACAGACTTGTAAACAGACTTATAGTGCTTGCTTAGGACATGGTTTTAAGTCAGCAGTGCAGATATTGTTTTCTTATCAGACCTGAGTTTGACACAGATGTGACTACCGGGATGAGATTATGCTATTTCTGGCTCCTTTGTCAGTCTTCTACTATTCCTCTCTGGGATTGGCATGCTAAATGTAAACTCATGAAGAAAGATTTATCAAATATTTTCTTAAAGGAGCATCTGTCTTCAAATGAAAAACAACTAAAAAAACATCTTCATTCATTTTGTAATGGATTTTTTTTCTGTAAAATATTATCAGACTATTTGAAAAAAAAGTGAACAGGATTCGAGGGTGTACGCTTTACCTGTTCTATTTCTTCTCTGTCTTGTCTAAAAAAAGCTCTCTCCTCTTTCTGTTTCTCTCTCTCTTCTACATTGTGTCCTGGATCTGTCTCCATTAGTGCAACTATCCCAGGGCCCCAAGATCCACATAGGCAGCTAGGACTTCCCTCTGTCAAGGTGACCTAAACACCCCATAACTACACTAAAAAGTCTAGGAGCTGTGTATATTTTCTTTAACCAAACTGTTTATTATTTGGAAGTATAAAGCAGTAAGAGTGTATTTTATCCCTAGAAGTTTGCCATCAAAAACATGATCAGCCCAGAAATGTAATGGTGTTTTAACACTAGTGGTGGAATTTGAACTTTTGAAAAACCTACATTGAATGAAGTTTCCATCAATTTTTCAAAAAGAAAAAGTGTAGAAAAAAAACCAATCAAGCAAAAGTCCTAAGACTATAGGTCTAAAGCAGGCCACCTGTGTCTTTTGTGTGTTCTCTCTTCCTATCTCAGAAATACTCAATTCAAGCCAGTTTTGTTGCTGTGGAAACATGCAAAGTGTTCATAATGTCATTCATTCATTCATTTATTTTCCAACCTGTTTATTCTCGTTTTGGGGTCACGGCGAGAGGCGGGGGTACACTCTGGGCAGGTCGCCAGTCCATCGCAGATTCCCAATATCAACCACTCATAAAGTTCCAGCTAAGGAAGAAACCACAGATCCCCAGCCATTTCCTGTCATTTGGTGCATTCCTTTATTGACCTTATATAAGGCTTAAAACAGAGCTTGTTGCAACAGAATGAGCCAGAACTTTAAGTCATGTTTTTGAACACAGCAAAGAGCAGAATGAAAAAAAAAACATTTTAAACATTTGAAAGTTTAACTTCAAATAAAAAAGTATTTAACCACTGTAACCAAGCAACACCTGTTAATTCTCAAACTAGATAAGTCTTGTAGTTGGCCATCAAGTTTGAACAGGATGGATTTTGAAGATCCTCACTCTACTTTGAAGATATTTTTCAGTTCATTGAAGTTGCAAGGGTGATCCATTGGTTTTTGTGTTTGGGATTATTGTTATGCTAATGTTCTCATCCATGGAGCGAATTTGATGGATAAATCTATAGCTCTATTTATCACCATGCTGAAGGAAAGAAGTTCTCATCCAAGATCTAATGGTACATGCCCCCATTCATCACTCGTTTGATAATAACATCTCTATCACCATCGTTGATGATGGAGATGGAGCTTTTGGGTTCCTAGGCAACTGTCTCCAAGCACAGCCAAACTGAATCCAATAAATGACCATAGCACTTTAAATCTGGTCTGCTCTGACATTCAATTTAGTCATAAGTCAGCTCGCACATGAGCATGTGATTTTTTTGGAGGAACTTGATACTTCTTGATACTTGTAATTGTGCATAAATAGGTTAATTTTAATGGCAGCTAAAAGACACACATATGGTGTGAGGCAACTTTATATTTCTGTTTTGCTTTTTGCAATCCTCAATGAACAGACAAACTGCTAAAATGATGGCGGCTATCTTTGTCCCCTTTAACCTTTTTAACCTGTACGACCCACTACCTTCTTTTATGGTCTATATGGAATCTGAATTATAATGACATTGCTTGGAATATGACAGCATTACTCTATTTCAGTGTTCCTTTAAAACGTGTGCAGTAGTAATCATTGGTATGGTTTTAATTTCTATGTTAACACTGTGTTTAATACTTATCATAGTTTTGGAAGAGCACACATATATAACACCCATAAAATGCTCTAAAGCAGTGACATTAAAAGCAGAGCACTGAGATTCTAGATGCCAGGGAAAAAAATCAATCGCAGGAAGACATCCATAATTATGGGACAGCAAATAACCTAAACTCTTTTACAGTAGGCATGTTTATATTTAATTCGAGATTTAATTTAAAAGAGACAACTCAACCAGTATAGATCCCTCATTGCTGTGTAAAAATGAATTCCCAGAAAATGATGCCTTGCCAGCAGATCATTAATTGATCCTCAGGCTCTCTATTCATTCAGCTCTGGGAAGGATCGCTTTGAAAATCCCAGGGGCGTATTTGTTTTGCTGCATGTCTTCTGCCTCTGATTATTGGTGAAAGCTGCAGTGTCTGCCAGATCCTGTGTCCATACCTCATGCTGAGGCAGCAGTAAAGCATCAGTCTCGTTGAGATGGAGAATGGGCCAGAGCCAAATGGCGGGAAAGCAGGTTGCCTGGTCCTCCCGGCAGCTATGTCCACACTGTGGTCTCCCTTTATTTTGAGTGCTTCAACAATTGTTCAGTCACCCATCAGAATGCCTCTGACAGGACATGGGGAGGTTTTAAGCATATCTTTGGCATCCTGTTGCTTGGCTAATAAAGCATTCCAACAGACAGAAGACTCAGGTTTCATCGTCCGATTCACGCTTGAATGCCTGTGACAGATGGCTCTACAGGATGTTGTGAGAAAAATTAAGCCATTTTTCATGTGCATACATGTTAAACCATTTTATTGACCTTCAGCTGTTCAAAAACTGAGCGCTTTTCATTCAGGCCTCTTCAGGAGATTGTTTAAAAACACTTTTTATCTCTGTTTGAGAGAACGTGGCTTATGAAACTCCACAGCCCCTGTGTGCTCATCACACTTCTACTGTCTGATGTAATCATGGACGGATTTTAAATGCCTTTCCTTAAAAGCCTTTACAGAGAACACTGCATACATGTGTCTGCTAAAGACTTGCAGTGTCCAAGTCATTAAGGTTTTGAGGCTGTTGGACAATAATACATGTTCCACATCAAGGCTACATTTTTCTTTATTTTATTTTATTTTATTTTATTTTATTTTATTTTATTTTATTTTATTTTATTTTATTTTATTTTATTTTATTTTATTTTATTTTTATTTTTACTGAGATTCTCGTCCAAACATCGCTCTTTTCTCACCCCCTTTCTTGTGGTGTTTTATAGTCACCATAATATAGTTTAATTAAAATGCACCAAATAGATTTTGTGGCGCCATTTAGAGGCCTGGACACTAGGGATGCCACAATACTCGATTTGAACGATAACTTATAACTCTCTTATTATTATTTCAGCTTCTTGTTTACTGATCTGAACGCATTTCTGGAGCAAACGTCCAATCAATGAACTGCTCCTTGTGTAAATATGCAATCAGTAAGCGCTAAAGTTAGAGGAGGTGGGGACTAAAGTAATTAGCAATGTAACAAATAAATAGAAATAATAAAAAGATGTTGTAAGGAGTAATCAGTAATGAATAATTTAATTTCATTTCTGAACTTACTTTCTCACATTTGTAACTGAATCACTGAGGTCTCTGAATCAATAAGCTTTTCCCTTAAGATGGGTCCATAAATTAGTTTTTGTGGGCACAGCAGGATTTTAGTCATTCACCAATTGTTTTCATGGTGACTGGTCCCATCTGCCCTGAGATCATTAACAAGACACTTTTTAATAGAAGCTCCACCTCTCGGCTAGACACTTGTATAAAAACAAGTAATCTAATTTATTGCTGGTAAAATACTGCTACATATTTTTATACATTATTTATCTGTTTACTTTTTGTCGTTTCTGATGCCCTCCTGAAATCATCTGTTTCCCGCTTTTACTTTAAATATCCAGAGGAAGGATTCTCAAATACGCATTTGATTTTTTTGTTTGCAAACAACAAACTACATTGAAGTTAGAATTGAACATTTTTAGTTAAAAATTTGAAATATAAAGTGACATGAATTTAGTGAAGAACTCATTAATCATACACCTCAATATAACTAATTTATTCATATTACACTGAACTGGTAAAAATGATGATGCATGAAGATGGAACCAAATATATTATTCGTATTTAAATATAAAAATATGGTTACTTAATATTTTAAAATTGGAGCAGACACCAAAATATCTTATCTTAGTTATGTTTATTTGCATATTCGACTGTGTTTCTACACATTTTTATTATTCTTCAGTGCTATGCAAAATGTTTAGACATCTTCACAACCACACACTGACCTTTGTATGTGAATCATTTGGCTGTCTGTGAGAAGGATGTGTTTTTATGAAAAATCATTTCTGTTTCCTGAGGCGGTTTCCCTGGTAACAGATCCAGTTGTTACCAACCACGTACAATGTGCCCAGCTAACATGTGGAATTCCTAGCTATACGTAATGGATATTTAACTCTCCCAAAAGGAGAGTTGTGCTTTTGCTCTGCTTGACTGGCCCTTAACCCTTTGATGTGTGAATTATTTGTACAAGTTGCTTATGGAATTGTTCAATCATATAGAAATATTTGGGAATAAGCCCGCTTATTCTCTTTCGGGGTCACTAGGGTCTGCCGTTTCTCCAGCGCACATTGGGCAAGAGGCGGGGGTACACCCTGGACAGGTCGCCAGTCCATCACAGGGCAACACACACACTCACACATTCACACCTAAGGGAAATTTAGATTATGTTTTTGGGATTGTGGGGGAACTACCTGGAAGGGCACCTTGCCCTTATGGAATCGATTTAATGTAATTATCTACATTAATGTGTGTTGATTAAACTGTGTTGAATTAAAGCGTTGCAGTAAACCAAACACCACACAAGTTTTAAGGGAGCGGTGGAGTAATTTTCAAATATTATGATTTCAATTCAACAGTTGAGTTTAATTTAAGTGTTAAATTAACTCTACTCAGAGTGTATTTTATCCCACTCTATAAAGAGTTAACTCTATAAAGAGTTAACCCAACAGTTGTTTAAATGAGTCTGTGAATGAAACATCCTTATTTTAGTAGAGTACCTTTTGTTTTTGTATTATGTTTCTAGAGGCTTTCTAATCATGAAAGCTAATCATTACTATTGATCAGAAATATTTTAACTCTGTGCATTTGGTCTCTCTCTGAATACTTTATTTCACATTTTCCTGTGCAGATTCTGGACATAGTCAATAGATAATTAAATAACTCTGTCTCAGGGTCTGTTTAACTCTTTATAGAGTGTGACCAAATCTGAGTAGACACTATGAGTAGAGTTCATTTAATTTAGGATTTTACTGTGTACAAGTGTTAATTCAACACCAACAGTGCTGTTTTTAACACTTCCATAAAGATCACACTTTCTAAATGTACTGATTAAAATAATTTCTATTGTTCAAGTGTATTGTTGGTGGGAGTGATAGCATTTTAGTCGATGTTGAGTTAATGTGAACACTTTGTGTACATATAAGAGTATTTAAAATATAGATTTCTGGATTTGAAATGTACTGTGTGTGTGACCCTGAAGCACCTCTGCTTGTAGTTCTCTTTAATTTGATATGACTTAAACAAAGTCATTAGCGTTATACTTTACGGGAATGTCAGCAAATTATCAGAGATGTCTTTATGTGAGACAGAAACAAAGCTATGTAGCTGGAGCAGAGCTGGGAAACTTGTTAATGTGTCCTGTCACCTTAGCACTTGCGTCATGCAGTTTCCATAGCAGCCTGGGCAGAGCTGGCAATTCCTGTGAGTGTGCCAGTCTAAGCTCTAGCTTTCCTATTGGAGACTGATACTACTATGTGTTGGATCTTAGGCCACTATATGGGTCTGCTTCCGAACACTGATTGGTCCATTTTGCGAAAAGTCCATAGCTTTGTCCTGTTTATTGGTCTGTCTGTGGATTGTTAGAATATTTAAAATCACATGCAGAAGTTTTAATGTGTTTTATTCATGTTTATTATGTTGCTGGCTAGCTTTTTTGAAAGCAAAGATATCTAAGATACTGTTTCAAGAAAGGGAGCTCTGCCTATTGGTACCTAAACAAATTTCTCTTGAATGTTAAGTAGTACCTAATGTGAAAATTTAGTTCTAATGGATATTAATGTATTTAAATGGATTCATCATCCAAATTTAAAACATTCTCTTAAAACAACTCTCTCATTCTCTCTCTCTCTCTCTATCTCTCTCTCTCTCTCTCTCAAAATCAACTGAAAATTGTGTTAAACTCAAATTTCACAATTTCCATGTAGAATTAACATTTTTGTTCATTATTTGTATATCAGTTTATAATCATGCAATCTGGTGCATATTTGCATATTTAATCTATTTTTATAGATTTTCTCAGTATACGATCCGCAATTTGCACAATTTGCAATGCTTCACGGATTACAACACAGTTTCCCTGTACCACGTGATGTCGCGATGGCAAGGCTTTATGGCGTGTAATGTAGTAAAATAAAGTATTTAATGTGGCTTATAATATTGTGAACAAAAAAAAAAGCCAGATGACTGCGATAACTTTCTGTCGTGTACTCCATTTTAAACTATGATATGATTTCTTGCCGTAAAGTGCTTTTATCGCGACACTACCATGTAGGGAAACCGTTACGTAATCCGTGAAGTTTTGCAAATCGTACGATTCGCGGATCATGTACATAAAGATTCCTAATCTATAAAGATCACATTTCGCATTTAGACAGGATTTTCACAGAAAAGATGACATGTTCACCTATTTGTTTAAAGTTTCAATTGTATTATACAATTTTATACTTTTTACTATTGTCTAAAATAGTATCGCATTTTCCTCCTAATTTGCTTTTGCGTTTGCATAAGAATATTACTTCTGTTTGCATCGTGTTACCACATTCTTCCAGCTGCTTAGATGGTGGCACCTTGTCATTTTCTCTTCCCAAGATTCAAAATAAGAAAACGGGTGAGACATAAAAATGAGTTTACAAACAAGTCAACCAGATAAATCTTATCACAGAAATGATTCTTGTGGATGAACATCTTATCAGTAGCAATCATCTGTCCCTGTTATCAGCAGCCATTGTTAGGCTATCTCTCCAGTCCCCCCAGAAGAGCTGTTATTTCTCTGCTCAGATGGCGTTTGACAGTTCTCAGCATGTTCTGCTTGTTCACATACAAAGATGTGAGAAAACTCCAGTTTATTCAGGTAGAGGGCTGTTTTTTAATAACTGTACCTCGTTCACAAAAAATTGCTTTCATTCTTGTATTCCACAATCTGTAAGTTTTCCTCAATTCATTAATGCAACGGAACCAAATGAAACACCGGCAGAATGCTTCAAATGAACGATTCCATTGGTTCAGATGTACAGCACATTTATAGAGTTGGTTAGCTTAAACTAACATTTATAACACATAAAGGTGCCCAAAGGTGGACAACGTCCTGCATTCTTTAACTTCAGACTAGATTAAAACAAACCAGATTAAAGTAACTAAGGTCCTCATGACTTGCCTCAAGCTAATGACATTATAAAGCAACGCACTTTGACTACACTTCTCTACACCTCTGGCTCCGTACAGATGATCATCATTCCATATGTTTTATATCATTCCATTCCATGTTGTTATCAATCTATTGGCACGGTTCAGTAGGTACCTACACTGCCTGCTAGCAACTCTGAATAGGTGCGTTATGTTCTATCATGAGCTCTAATCATCAAGTACATCTATAAGAAGTACATCTATTACTGGATATATTTCATGTTTTGCATATCTTATGCTCTGAGCTTTAACTAAACCCATAACCTGAAGCAAAATCTATTTTTGTTTGAAATATTTTGTTTCCTTTGATGAAACTTAATAGGAACCTGCTTACAACCTCGCTGCCAGTGAATGGAGCTGGTACCTGGGTTACATGAATTCTTTTGATAAATGTTGTGTTGCTGCAAATCAGAATGGTGAGATGACATCCAAAACAGGGGGATTAACCACAATTCCACCATGAACTTTCTAGGTTAGAGGCTGATACTAATAAAAATGCTTTACAGACAGAATATTTTAATAATGTACCAGTTGCAATGTGAAAAGGTTGAGTTGTACGCCATTGCTTTTCCTAATGTATGGTAAATTCCAGTACACTTGGTTCTGGCCTTGGTCCTGGTACTTTTGTTGGCTCGGAAGACAAATAAAGTTGAAATATAATTAGTACTAAAATGAATTTATTGGAACCCATTTAAGTTTTTTTTTATTGATGAATACACACCCATTGGTATCTTTCAGGTTCCCTTGACTATGCCTGACACAAACAATGCGAGCAGCTGATAAAATAACCCCAATCAAAACAGCTGACAAAACTCTTATTTCTGAACAAACTCTAGTGGCTAGAATCTGGGATGCAAAAGAAGCTGAACAAATTCTATTTTGTTAAAATGAACCGTGATAGAGGTTTGGGATTCAATCCTTGCCCGGATACATTCTTCATCAATTAATGCAAGGCATACTCTTATCCAATTCAAGGTATAGTGTATAGAACTCATTGGTCTAGAACTGAGCTCCATAAAGTATTCCCGGATTTTGACCCAAACTGCCTTCGTTGTGTAACTGAACCAGAAACTCTACTACACTCTTTTTGGTCATGTCACAAACTGTCTGACCTTTGGAGGAGATTGTTCAGGTGTTTTTATGATATCTATTCCCTAACAATAGACCCTAACCCCTTAACTGCACTATTTGGGGTTTTACCAGGATCTATTTATTTAGATACCCAGCAGGCTGATTGTGTTGCTCTGGCAACTTTATTGGCCAGACGACTTATTTTAATGAACTGGAAATCTGCGGACCCCCCTACTTATTGTCAATGGGTTTTTGACCTTGATCATGCTTTTGAAATTGAAAAGATCAGATTTGCATGGGACAAAAGCAGAATTCTTTTCCAAAAATTTGGCTCCTCTTGCTGGAATATTTTAGAGCGACGAAGATGTTATAGAGCACCCTCTCTTATTTATCCATTTTGTTATTATTATTTTTTTTCTTCATTTATTTGTTGTTTTATTCAATTTTATTTATTTTTTAATTATTTTTTCTGATGTATTGGATTTATTGTATTGTTATTCTATCTATTTTATTTTTTTACATTCTCTTTATGGATATTTTATTGTTGTTAATTGTGTGTATTGTTTACTTTGTTGTTCTTTATGTATTGATCACTGTAATGACTCCTTGGAATGCTAGTTCTACAATAAAAAAAAAAAATGAACCGTGATATAGACATTTTACATTCCCTTTACATGGAGAATCATATGCTTTGCTCGTGCACCATTTAGATAAAAGTTATACTCGTGATTTCTTAAGTCTGTTGTGCCACTGACCATAATTATACCCAGAAGATAGAGAACACCATTTCATTTAACTCTCAAGCTACTGGCCAAAGTACAGAACAGCCCAAAATTTTAAAGTTGCTCTTTAAAATGCGATTTGCTATTTACATTTATTTTACATTACTGTTTAGTTGTATTGTGTTGCTTGTTTTCCCAAGTCATATATTCTTTTTTGCTTCTTGTATGCTGTATTTCGTGAAAGGTTAATTCGAACAGATAATATCATTTTTTATTTAATTTTAATCTACTGATAAAACACAATGATGTAATGATAATGAGTTTTGTTGAAGCCAGTGCTTTTCTTGTTGAGTGGCCAGTGATGTATTTGCATTCGCAGGCAATAAAAGACCTCTGCTTCAGCTCAGCCTGTCTTTTATTTAAGAGAGTGCTTCTTAAAGTGAGCTCAAATGCTATTCCAGAAGTGTATTTCAATCCGGAAGAGTACTGGAATGCCTTTAGCGTCTCTAACATCTCTCAGGACTGAGCAACACAGGCATTTCATCAGAGTTGATTGATATAAGCAATTTTGTGTTATACTTCTTCCTTTTCTCTGAATTATATTAGCGATTTACTCCCAGATGGAATTGTCCCATTGGTGTTAAATGAGCCTTCATGATGAAGTAAATCAGAGGAAGTGCTTTGATTCATGATACAGGTTAGTGCACACTAACACTTCTCAAGTGCAGCGCTGAGTCTTTCTGTCAGATCAGCGTGGTCTTTTAGGATGAGGGGGATTTGATGAGGGATCACATGTAGAGATGCTATCTCTGCCTCCGCTGTGATTACAAGGGTTCGGCCAACAGAATGACTCAAAAATTTTTTTTATTCTTTAATGTGAATAAAGAAGGATTTATAAGTCAGTGTAGACACTTTTCTGTTTTTCTCTAATTGTAAAAATTCTCAGTGATTTTATATTTTTATCTAAAAATTCTACATTTTCTGTCATACTCTAGTTTCGCCATGTCTAGTTTTCCTCGGTGTCTCCCTTTTTTCGTGAGTCTTGACCTTCGTTGCACATGCGCTATTCTGCACGTGCGTTTTGTTTGTTTTGTAACCCCACATGCTCCGTCTTCCTGCGCTTCATCGTTGATCTAATTTTCTGCAGCTGCCTTTCGTTCCTGTTTCAAGGTGTCCAATTTCAGTGTCTCTGTTTATTTCCCTATGGCTTTTGTCTCGGCGCGGGATTATTCTGATCATACAGTGCTGTAGAGGAATGCTAGCGCCTTATGTGGCATTGTCTCCTTTTGTGGTTATTTTCCAAGCGCCATTCCTGAAGTTTTACTTTGGTTTCTCATATTTTGTGTTCCTGGTCTGATGTTTCGTTTTAGTTAGCTTTAGCTAGTTCCAGATTTTATGTTATGTGAGGTTTTGCCCTATTATGGGTATTTTATGTTTACTTTCTGTAAAATAAAGGACCTGCTGTACTGTGCATCTGAGTTCTGCCCCTTTTCTAGCACCACGAGCCATGCACGTAACAATATGAGTTTACGCCTGTCTTGGTTTGTTCAGTTGAATCTCATTTGAGTTGGTTTTCTCTTTTTAAAGGGGTCTTTTGGGCAGATGAATACAGCAAACATCTTATTAAACTGCTCACCAATTGCTGATCAATAAAACCTTGTATTCTCAGAAGAGAACTCTGGAGTGGTTGGTTTGTGATGAGAACATGACCCGAACTGATCCAAACTACTATGGAGATAGTATGTTAGTATAGATCGAGATAATATATATCTCTCCACTACTATGGAGAGATCTTTAGCCATTTTTGGAGAGGGGGTAGCTGACAGGGATGCACTAGTCAATGTATAAACAACCCGCAAATGATTTTCAAGTAACTGACCAACCATGACCCGAATATCATTAAAATATTTGTGCCAAACAAGTGAGCACCCTCTCATTTTGGATCAGCCCATGCAAAAATCAGGGCCTACTGTTGCATAACGGAGAATGTATTTCACTTTCAAAAATTTTCTTTGGGATCTTGAAAGTCACTCTTCTTATTCTGGCACAAATCTCCATGGGGGCGGGGATAACAGTGGTTCGTCCATATTGGTACGATATCGATTGGCAGCTCACAGGTTGATTTTTAAAAAAATGTATCAATTGATTTTTGTTAGTTTCAGCTGAAATTGCATTTTATTTGCCCAAAATGAATTACATAGTCAACTTTCAGAATCATATATAGGTAGAACAATGTTGGGTTAAAGTAAAAAAGAGGTTTGGCACAGGTTTGCAGAATTGATTAACGCTTCCTTTTAATGTGACTTTCAATGTTTTCCAGCCACATCTGCACTTCATCCCCAGAATGTATTGTCTGTCTTCAGTAGTTAGAACAAACTGTTGTGGTTTGATGTGTCAAATAATCATCTAGCTTTTCAGACATTTGAGATTTTAGAACTGTTAAAAGTGAACAAAATTAACAATGACTGTCAATGAGCAAAATTTTCTGAAATATTTGAACGAGGAATATGTAGGTATTTGTTGAAATCGTATTAAAAGGGAACAGCAGAGATGCAAAGCTGCTTTATTTTACTCTTTTATCTTACTCCAGAAATTGGCTTATGATTCAGGAGGCATGAAAGCATATCCAGGATGTTACTATGGTCATTTGTCAAGAAGAGAACTGTCACTGCACACAAGTATTAGGATATTCAGTTGTATCCCAACTAACCAATGAACAAGCGAGGATGTGAGAGACATGAATAATAAGCAAAGATAATGATAGCCTGTTGTAAGGTTCATGGATAAGTAAAGGTTCAACCTCACTCTGAATAGCTCTCAAAGCTCCAGAAAATTTCCATTGGTGCAAATTATAGAGAGACGATAGTTCTTTTCTAAGCTTAGGATCTAAAGCATGGCAGCTTGAATGCTGCAGATAGTGACTTGTATGAATACACGTGTGATGTCGAGACTCTTTACGGTGCATATTTTATTCAGCGATAAAGCATGGTGTTGTCTCTTTTAGTGCAGTGTCTGGAGATGACGACTAAGAGGAAGATCATCGGCCGCCTGGTGCCCTGCCGATGCTTCCGCGGGGAGGAGGAGGTCATCTCCGTACTGGATTACTCCCACTGTAGCCTGCAGCAGGTCCCCAAGGAGATCTTCAGCTTCGAGCGAACACTAGAAGAGCTTTATCTTGATGCCAACCAGATTGAGGAGCTGCCTAAGGTGAGCCATCTCCTTCTATTTTGACTCTGTTTAGCTTTTTGGAGATCCAGTAGCATTTTCATGTGTCTGGTTGAAGGTCTTTAATGATTTGCAGTATATGTATTTTAATCATTTGCTAAATTTAAGTCTATAGATACGTTTATATGAACTATTTCTGTACCTAGTCCATTATAGCAGAGTTGTGTCCAGTGAGACCTCATCCAGGGTTGTTGGTGTATCTCAGCGTGTACAGTGTGGTTGTGAGGTGTGACCAGGGCTTGAGTCATTTTCCAGCTCTCTCTCCTTACTTCTCTTCCTGTATATTCTATATACTATACAATCTGTTCACAATGACTGCAAAACACAGACAAATTAATCTTTTAATTTTTTACCCATTTTCCAGAGAAAGCATTTGAAAAAGCATCAGAGAATCTCCTATTTGCAATCTATTTTTTGTTGTTTAGAAAAAGATACTAATAAATGCTATGTATCCTCAGATTTATTTTCTTCTCGAGTTGTGGTTAGTATGGATAATGGAAGGTTGTAAGGAAAGGTGGGTCCAATGGACCAAAATGTTTCAACTGAAAAGCTTCACGACGAACTGAATAACGTTTCTGCAGTGAAATATTTATACAGCATTATGTAAAAAGCAAGGAAAACCATAAAATTTATTTTAACCATGCTTTAACATGACAGCAAAACACACTATAATGCAAAATAGTTCAATATAGAATTCACAGGCCATACACATTAAAATCCTAAGAGTTAAATTAACTCTACTCAGAGTGTGTTGGGTCTCACTCTATATAAAGTTAAACCAAAAGAGTTATTTAATTAGCTATTTTCTTCATGTTTTTCCAAATCTGCACAAGAAAATGCTAAATAAAATTAACTATTTTTTATTTGTAAAATTATCATATCTTTTTTTTATAGAAGGCTAAAACGACATTTCCTTAGTAACATGAAACAGATTCATAACTGAGCTATTGTATGGAAAAAGACAATGGATATGCCATCAAACCTACAGCACCATGGACAGCTCCTGGTAATGGATGCAGCTCCATTTTAACACTTAACCAGGACATGATTTCCTTTTCATATCTTGTATTTTTGTCTCAATAATCAGTATGAGATTTCAGTACGCTTTACACCACTGTTCATAATCACCAGATAGTTTTCGAAAAATGTCTTATAATTGTATTACTGAACATAGCAATCTTTACCGTTTAGAAGGCAAGTACCCATACATGACAACGATCATAAAGTTGTCAAGGTTGTTATATAAAAAAACTGAAAGTTTGTATCTTGGCATGACATGTTGGGCACATGGGCTCCATTATTAGCACCCAATCCATGCAACTGCATTTGAAATAACATGTGTGTTACGGGCCCCAGCGAGGAATGCCACAATAACAAAGATGTTTACCTGGAATGAGGTGAATGAATACAGAGAAATGAGCACACGTGTGGTGTCTTCACTCTTCCCGTCATAACTTTATTTACTTTAAGCATCATTAACATATCACTGTAACTGGTTTCAATACCTGCATTAGTTTACAAACAAAAAAATTTTGTACATCACTATCAAGTTCACATTTATCTCCTTTCGGGCTTTCATTTTACATTAGCATTTTGACTCAAATTTGCATATCTCTAATCTTAAAATTCTATACATCATCAGGGCATCTCACGCCATACACATTACAATTAGTAAAAAATATACTCCAATAATGGCAGTAGTTTGCTATGAGCTTTGCATAGTTTCAATGCTTTTTTCACTAATTACAGGTAATAAAACTGTTCACTAAATATCTACATATTTAACATTCAAACTTACTCTCATACATTTTTCACACTGTACTTATGAACATTCATTGACATAACTCTCTTATTTCTCTCAACAAATCAACGTACATACATTAACACAAAGCACTTTTTACCCGTTTAATTTTATCTGGGCAACCCATGTGCTCAACATGGCGGACACGCGCAACGCCGCACGGATGACACACTTCAATACTACGTGGTAGCTGTTACCTTTACCCCAGCCCCCAAAAGCATTTCTGATGTATATAACTTAACACAGGCTCTATAAAGTACTTTTAAATGAACATTGAACACAACACTGACCTGGAATGAGGTGAATATATACCGAGAAATGAGCACACGTGTGGTGTCTTCACTCTTCCCGTCATAACTAAGGACGGTGGCCGCGGGTGCTCACGTTCCCGACCCCCGCGACACCCACAGAGAAAACGAACACCGTTGCTCCTCTCCAAACTCCCTCTTAGGTCTTTTAGAAAATAATTTAAATAATTAAGACTAAATTTAGTGGTTATTACACAAACTGATTAATTAAAGTAAAATATAAAATTTATTTTGAAACAGTTTTATTTATTTATTAACACTTAAACCTTTAATTCAACTACTAAAATAACTTTTAGTCAGTGTGTAACATGTGCATGCAATGGAAGCCAAATGTGAATGGCCCCTAATCGCTTGTTTTGCGCATGTGCATATGGTTATCTTTACCAGAGCTTATAAACATCCCATAAATGTCTAAGCCCCAGGATTTCCTCAGTAGAATGCAAAAAAACCACAAGCTGCTGCAAGGAGACAGAACTCTTTTCTGAATCACTGGACTTTGCGTCTCATGATTTTGTGTGAGATATGAGCAAACCAATTTCAAGAGGCAGCATCATCGATGTCCCATCGTTATCTTGCTCATTAACTGTCTATTATTAGCTGTCTTTAACCTGGATTAATTGACTCGACATTTACAAAACCCTCTTCCACCTCTTCCCCTTCAAAGGATCTACATAAATATAGTCCTCTCAGACATCTCACCACCATATGTTTACCATACTCACAGAATCTGCTTGCATACTAATGCAGTACACTTATACTGTTTCGTGTATGTTTTTTTTCCATGTCGCATTCATGCCACTGACAATTCCATCTTTTTCAGCTGTCTCTGTCACAGCACCAATCTATGAAATGTGTTACACAACTATAACAGCTCTTTGTTGTTTTTAACATTTAGCTGATTTTAAGAAGTCTGTTGACCTGTGTTCAAGCTAATGTTGAAGTTTCACCAATATAGACTTTAACCAGATCTATTTCTTATATTTTCAGCAACTCTTCAACTGTCAATCGCTGAAGAAGCTGAGCATGCCTGACAACGACCTCTCCAACCTGCCAACCACCATTGCCAGCCTTGTTAATCTCAAAGAGTTAGATATTAGTAAAAATGGTAAATGGTCACTTTTGAGCTTGTGTTTGCTTTTCAGAGATTGTTATTGAGTGTACCTTTAATTGGATTTATTCAGGTATTCAAGAGTTTCCAGACAACATCAAATGCTGCAAATGTCTATCAGTTGTGGAGGCCAGTGTAAACCCTATAGCCAAGTAAGTGGTGGTCTTTCTTTAATCAGGAAATCTAAGCGGGTTTTTAACCTATAGAGTTAAGCATGCCTAAAATACAATGGTATGTGTTTAAAACTGTAGACCAAATTTGTGGCCACCCTAGCACTTATATGGCACTTTCAGGATGGTGAGAAGTAACTGTGAGGCAGAGATGGTGAGAGGAACACAGGACACAGTGGAACACACATTTTTCAAACAAATATAATAAACACTAAAAAAGTCCATCCATTGTCTTGTTGAAGGCTCTGGTGCCGGAAGTGCTCCTGTTCCCATTCAGAGAAGTCCATTGTGGGGTTGATGGTGCAAAGGAATCCAATGGAATGATCATGGTGCTGCCAGGTCAACCCGATGGGATTTGCTGGCTAGGGTTGCCAGTATTATTGCTCAAGCCACTGCGTCCGTATCCCAATTCGATGGACAATGGCTGGCATCTAGGCACTGGGGAATTCCATATGCCGGAAAACCGTTGGGTCTCTTGGTTAGTTTTTCAGAGTTCAGGTTGGCGGATCTCTTCATACGCAAAGGACAGAGAAAGTGACAATCTCCCAACAGTCAACACACTGCGTTTTAAAGACTTTGTTAAGTAGTGATGTCATATGGTGCTTCCGGGGTCTGGAGCTCCACTTAACCATTGACATTCTATGGTAGAAGAGGCTACAACTTTCATCATTATTAACTTCAAAAAGCTTTCAATGAAATCAAAACATAGATTTCCAATGTGCAATAACAAAAGTTTGAGTCATTGCGCTGCTGACAATGATAATCTTCCGGGTATTGGAGGTCATTTGGAGGAATTTGTTGGCTAACCAATGGTTTGTTATCACTAGTTAAATGAAGTGTTTTTTTGTATGATTTGTGATGGGGTGTGGGGTACTATCAGCAGTGCCAGGTATCACTAATCAAGGCTCGGGCTTTTAAAGAATAAACAGAGACAACAGAGCTGACAAGCGTGAGGAGACGAAGAGGGAGACCTGTTGGAGCAAGCCCAGAGCCAACGACCGGATCACAACCAAAGGGTCGACTCAACTGCAGCATCAGCACCAAGTCGACAGTAGTATTGGCGAGGCCGGGTTCTGTGATCACGTGAGGGTGGGGTCCTTGGAGCGAACATTCCAGAGTGTGGCTCTCTCTCATATGAGTCTCGTGAGACATTCCCGTTTGGATTACTGAACATTGTGGGTTCTTGGCGGACTGGATTAAATAAACACTTGCGTGGCTTGAACTGTATGTGTGTGTGTGTGCCGTGTCTCCCGACACCGTGACAGATTAATACAAGAAATCAATTAATCAACATCATAAAATGGCAAAATTATTTGCCCTTCATTATTTAACTAAAATAACATTCTGCCCCCCCCCAAAAAAATCAAGCTAATTGGACACGGCGACTGGTGTTTCCAGTGAACTGCAGAGGTGTGCCAGAACTCGCACTGTCTCTCAGGTTTAGTGGGATGCTGACAGTAATGTTGGCTCTGATGACCTCTGTGCTTTCCCACAGGCTCCCGGACGGCTTCACTCAGCTTCTCAACCTGACCCAGCTCTTTTTGAATGATGCCTTCCTTGAATACCTGCCTGCCAACTTTGGAAGGTAAGAGCTTCATCGTCAGCTTCTCTGTCTCTGCTCTCCAGAGGATTGTAAAATAGCTCTTTAAATGTTAGCGTGAGTTTCCTTGTTTTTGCAGCTGTCACTTCAGTCATTTTATTTTTAGATACTATTCATGTAAAACGAGCTGATTATGTTGCCAATTTTCCTACAGTTTCTGTGATTTCATTGGGGAAAAAAGAAATTTTACAAAAGAAAAATGTTCTGAACTCTTTTTTACAGATTATCTAAATTACGGATCCTGGAACTTCGCGAGAATCACTTAAAAACGATGCCAAAGTAAGTTGCTTCATTTCTTCTCAATAACTCTGCACTGCAAAAACTGACATCTTATGAAAAAGATCTTTAAATAAAACAATAAAGTCTTTAATGGCTCCCTTAGAGATTTTGAGGGAGATGTTTTAACATGGTTCATATAATTTCAATAAATTATAAATTTATTTCCTTCCATTAAGACAATTTATGGGCGGCACGGTAGCAGAGTGGATAGCACTGTGGCCTTTCAGTTAGAAGGTCGGCTCGAGACTCGCCGGTAACCTTCTCCGAAGGAGTTTGCATGTTCTCCCCGGTTTCCCCCCAAAAACATGCGGTTAGGTTAATTGAATAAACTAAATTCCTGGCAACCTGTCCAGTGTGTACCCCTGCTTCTCGCCAATTGTGCGCTGGAGATGGGCACCGGGAGATCCCTGTGACCCCAAAAAGGGAATAAGTGGGTTGGAAAATGAATGAATGAATAGATAATTTATTTAAGCTAGGCCTTTTTTCCACAGACCTTAAAGCTTGAATTTTGAGGCATTTCAAGCCATTTTGTTGTTTCACAAATATTTATTTTGCATACTATTGTAATAAAATACATTTGGGATTAATTTTGGGACAGCTTTTTTATTTGATTATTCAACCATTTTCATTAAATAACTAAAACAAAAAGCTACAAATCATAAATGCACTTATTTTATAATGCTGATGTGTTTTTTTTTAGCTGTTCTGGCATCCAAAATTATTTTGGATGCAACCACATTTAATATTTTACATGTCTGCATCTAAATCAAGCAGCTATTGATTTAAGTAAACATAACAGAAAAATATGATGTGGAGAATTGTTTACAACAATCTAATATTTCCTCCTAATACCTCCATTACATTACCTGAACTTGAAATTACACACATTCTATTTACATAAAAACAAACTGCATTTCTGATTATGTTTAATAATGTTGTAGACATTAAAAATGACACTGTGCCCTTCTGGAATGTGTGAACTGGAAACTTTTATTCTGTTTTTATTCTTTTCAGGAATTGCTCGTTTGGGAGATTTTTTTTGTTTGGTAAACTGTAACTAAATTTAAATGATTTCTCTGATTTCAAGAAAGCCACATGTGAAGTGTGATAAAAGGCTTATTAAACTCCTTAAAGTTTATGTTTATAAAGAATGTTTAATTACTGTTACAATGTTCGATTTTCTGTAGAGATTTTATCATGCAAGTCTGCAATATCCCTGCACTTCCCCAACCTCTCCAGCAAAAAGTTTTGAGTTCTTAAAATACATTTCCTGATTACTTAAAACGTTACTTAATGAAAGCAACTTTGTGAATTTTTAAAAAGATGGTTGATCAAAATTTCCACTTGATTATGCAAACACATTTCTCAGCATGAGGAAATTTCGCAGCATGAAAGCTCAAAGAATCCTGATTAACATGTAACTGTGATGCAAGATGATTGATGGGATGCTGTTCAAAACGCAGGTATCCAAGCAACCAGACCATCTCAGTTTTAACAGCATTACTCATACTTTTCTTACAAATAATGTCTATTAGATTAGGAGAGCACATATTAGCACTGTTTAAAAATAAATATGAATGCCAGAAAATGTTAGTAATTGGTTGATTATATAAATGATAAATGAATCTCAACTTGCCTCGGGAGCAAGGTTTATTTTGTTCATATCTGCGACATGATTTCGAGACACCACACTCCCATTTGTCACAGTGGGGAAGACCTCTGGACCCCTCAAGAGAGCAACACATATTGCACACTGTGCTTTATGCTTGCTAACTTCTTCAGATGTCCTGGTTTAGATCTATTTTTATCTGCCAGCAGCAACACCACCCATCCCTCCTTCAAAGGCAGCATCAAAACATCATTTGAAAAAGAACAGTGTTTTCTTTAATTTCATTTTCTATCGTGAACATTGTTTTCAATCATAAGTAACACAACTTAAAGCATTTTGCTAGAGGCAGACTCGATGTGTGCATTGATGTCAAGTGCAGGTTTTTCCCATATGAGCAGGTTGTAGAACCTATGAAGTGTCGTATAAACTATGAGATAATCAGACATGTCCATTTTTTGGGTGGATCAACTGTGGTTCAAATGCTAGGTATTAATTTTATATACAAATATTGCTAGTTGAATTCTGTTTGAAAAATTCTATAATATTGCATTTATTTATTTGTTATTTTGTGACCGTTTTGTTTGGAGCTGAGTGAATAAAGCAAGTACGAAGAGAAGGAGGAGGAACTAGGAAAGCAGAAACCGACAGATAATGTACAAGGGGAAAATGCCAAATTAATTGAAACAATAGAATAAAACAGGTGTGGAACTGATAGACACGTGACAATTGGAGACACCAGTTTCTGCCTATTGTACAGTTATTGCTAAATTTTAAAGTAAGTAACTTTAAAAAAAACCTCTAGTATGATTTGGACAACAGCGTTATACTTTAGTAATAGGTCGTTGTTTTTTTACAGACAGAATTCCGAGCTGTAAATGTTCCAGTATGGGGACCACAGGGTTTCTTCTCTACTATTAGAGGATGATGTTTTATTGTAGCCTTCAGCACGTACTGGGGTTCTTTGAGGTCTAGGGTGAAGCTCCAAAGATGAGGATCAGTATCTCTAAGTATAAAGGCCTTTACAACAACAATGCGGATTTTTAATGCAGGGGCATCATTCAGTAAATCTATTAGTCTTAATTACATGGCGCTAATGTAACTTAACACACCAACCGGAAAAAAACGCTGCGTAATTTTTTTAAGAAACACACCAAGCCGTTTATTGGTTTTCACAGTGTGCGTAAAATGCTGTGATTGGCTCACGTGTCTTCAGCCGGGTAAGGGAGCAATAGACGGCACTCGAGATAAAAACGAGGAGCTATACTCCCAGAGGAGCAGAAGAAGAGACTACAGAGGCTATCTGGAGAAGCATCCAGCCATTGCTGAATTTTAACAGCACAAGAGTTCAACAGCAGAGGATTTCACGCAGCATGGTTTTAGACAGAATCGCAGAAAATGTTGTCCATGTTTTCAAACTGTGTCTCACAACCAAGCACTCGCGAGAAAGATTTAAAACAGCGGTCACATGTGTCACTATGATGCGTAAAGCCGGGATTATTATCAAAATGGGAGCACACGTGTGTTTATTCATTTATTGGGTCAAAATATACCAAAAATAAACCGCACATTTGTGACTCGCTGACAGAGTATTTTGTATTCGATTCTGGGCATAAACTCAAAATCGTGTGCCTGAAACCAGCTTTAACAAGAAATGGTTTGTTTTCCAGAAAATTAATAGTTTGTCTTTATTTTTTACAGATGAGCGATCGCTCATCCTCCACTTCTCCAAAAATGCGCCTCACACAGTGTGAAATGCTTCTGCGCCACCATGTGGCATGGAGTGAATTTCAGTTCACCAAAGCGCCATCTAGTGGAGAGCGTCTGTGCCCTAATTATTTAACGCAAAAGAAAGACGTAGGGAGGTCATGACGCAGACGCAAAAGTAAACGCATAATTGTGTAAAGGCCTTAAATCCATGTTTCTTAACCAAAAGAGGACGGCTTGCAAGTTTTTGGCTCAAGTCAGGGGGTTTGTGTATCTTGGGGTCTTATTGCAGTGCAGTGTATAATTGATGACTGATAGGTGCCTCCGCTATATACAAATCAAAAGGCACAACTACCAGTTAATCTGCTTCTACTCTCAGCCCAGTTATGAGCTTTGGGCCATGACTGAACGACTGTTACTCCTACACAGGGGGAGCCAGTTGAGGTGGCTCAGGCATTTGTTTTGGATGCCTTTCTGGGAATGGGTTCTAGGGATTTGGGGCTGGGAGAAAGCCACTGGACAAACTCAAGACTCACACCGAAGATACTATATCTTCAGGTTGGACGGATGGAAACATTAGAATACACTGATGGTTGTGGTGGGGAGAAAAGTCTGTTTAGCTGTTTTGTGAGCTCTAAATGTGTGTATGTGTATTTCAAATCCCAAGCGATCTATAACATAAAACAAATAGTTTTAAACAGTCTTTTCTTGTTCTGTTGCAGGTCAATTCACAGGCTGTCACAACTGGAACGCTTAGACTTGGGAAGCAATGAATTCTCAGAACTGGTAAGAAAGAGTCTCTTTATCAGGGGTGTAGTTGTTAGCTTACACAGTATTTTCCCAGCATGAATTCTAGCTTCAGCAGAGATGGAGGCAGTGGGGTATGAAGCTAGCTCACGCCTTCTTTCCCGGAGTCTCTCATAAGATCTGTAGTGCTGCACTGCGTTGGTTGCATCATGCACTGATCCCTTATTCATGAGCTGCTTCAAACAAACATACACAGCTTGCCATGAGCGTTCAGCTCCGAGCTGCATTTAATTGGAGCACCTGAGCTGAGATAAACAATCGCAGGAAGTATGTGAGATGCAGTAAACCCTAGGTAGCAGCACTTAAAGCGGCGCTTATAAAACTTCTTTCGGCCCTTAAAACTAGCTGTACTGAAGAACTTGTGTGTTTAGTCATTAACAACCAAAATTAAATAAAAGATGATGATATAAAGCATGTTGAAAATATCACATGATACAATATTAGAAATGGTTTATTATAATGTAATGATACTTTGAAGAACAAAAACTATATATATCGTAACACGACATGGTATGCTACAAAATTATATTGCTATATATGATAAGAAACCATTGAGGTTCTACCCAATGTATATTGACATTGGTTTCCCAGTGAGTGGTAAAAAAAGGGGTAAAATGCCTGAGTTTAGTATGGAAAAGCGATAAGCCACAAGTTGCCACCGTAAGCCACTGATGATAACATACTTAAGTTAAAAGGCATTAGACTTGACTGTGATCCCCAAGACTTAACCAACCAGCTTTACTTGGACAATGTGCTTTGGCTAGAACCCGGATTTCCTTACATTTATACGCTACTGATTTTTAACCTTGTGTATGTGAAAAAAAAAGGTTTAAAAAAAGCCTTGGCTTTTGGTTGTTTGTGGACAGGTATGTACCGGTACCTATCATTTTGTTACAATTTTTATTAGCAAAGATGTTAGCTAGCTGGGACTTGTAGTAATGCAATCATACTTGATTAGCAGCAAAAAAGGATGCCAACAGTGGTAAACTCTTAGCGACGGTAAAAAATACTAAACCAAATAACATTTCATTATAAATAATGTAAAAAGCTCCATCAATCACAGCAGTGGCCATATTTACTTTGAGCAAAACTTGGATCATGTTTAACTTACGTTAAACTTAAGGATTTTAAAGTTGAGAGAATTTTACAGATGCCAAATTGGTCAAAGTCTAACTTATTAATGATGACCATACATCCAGGTTTAGCTCCTGGGACCCAGTTTTTTGTTCCAATTGCAGCAATCCATTTGATTAATTCATTTTCATTTTCTTTCGATTTAAGCAATCTGTAAAATGCTGAAGTTTTTCCTCATTCTTTCATTCATTAACGTGGCTAAAACTCACATTCACTGCTTGAGCATCAATAGGCATTTTACTTCTCACAACATGACTTCCAGATGCCTTTATATCATGTGCATGCCCTCTTTTTGATACAAAACCATGTGATAAAACAAGATTCAGTGCAATCAAACATAACTAGCATGACAAGATAAAATACAATGTGGAACTAAATATAATATTATAGCAGGATATATCCGTCACAACATGACATTCTAAATGATGAGATAAAATAATGCTCAAAACAACAAGTAAGTTTGAAATTACTTTAGAGTTCACCTCAGAATCATCCACAGGTTTGGATTATCCAGGACACCATGTCCTTGCTTGATGAAAAGCTTCAGTGCTTCCAAAGGTAACAGATGGTTTGGCATTGCAGAAGAGCTTTTCAGCTCAAAGCCCCCTGCAAATAAAAGATCCATTTCCCCACTCTCTGCCTGTGCTGTCTGGACTCCCAGTCTCTGTGTCCCACTTCGGTCCCACTTCGACATGTCTCAAACCAACATTTCATATTAGTGTCATTTTCTTTTTATTCCAGCCAATTTCTAAGCTGTTCTATAAAAATTGTGTGAATAATTACTTAATTTGACCCTATAATCAAGGGTATGTCAAATTTGCCCAACATGAGCAAGAGACCGACACCATAACTCAAACTGGGATTAATCAGTCGGTTGATTGATTGATTGATTGATTGATTGATTGATTGATTGATTGATTGACTAAAATTAAAACAACAACTCTTCATGGAACTAAATAGGAAACATTGAGGGGAAAACACTGTTTTTGTGTTGACACATCTTGACTATGATGTCTCAATCTATAGACTAGTATCTATATTTTTTTTTAATTTACAACTGATAATATTAGATTGAAGCCCCAAAAAATGTAACAGTGTATATATTACTACACTGTAAAAATGTGACCATATCTATACCGTTCAACTATAAACAAACCTGTAAATCATGTTTTTACTCATGGTTTAAATTCTATAAAAGTTTTGTAAAATTGTATTTTCCTGTAAAATCCCAAAAGTTACAATTTTATTGTAAAATTACTGTAAAATAATGATATTTTCCTGTAAAATTACTTACATTTTATAAAAATTTATCTTAAAAATAATGGTACTTACCCTCACACATTTTCCATGAAATGTCTGTGAACTTTAAGTTTGATATTTGACCTACAGTATTTTTTCACAGTACATAGACTACCTTCAGTATAGAAAATATAAACAATATAGTAAATGTTATCACCTGCTTTCATCGGGCCATTTTAAAATCTCTTCATGGAAAGATCAAGCTTTTATTGTGAAAAAAACAACAGTGCATTAAAAGGCAATAAACTTGAGCTGAAAAGCCTCTTAGTGGTTTCCTCAAGCCTTTTGGATGAGCTGCCTCATGCCAGGTAATCAAGGCATAGCAGTTGCACAGCCTGAAAACAATCATTAGTTTAATTTATTGCAGCGCTGTTGGTGTAGTGTTCTTGTAAGATTTCTCATCACATTCTCAAATAACAGAGAACTTGTGGCATGATGCATTCATCAGGAGGTCTGCTTCATGCTGTGATGTGGGCAGATGTTGGCTGCTGTGTGTCCTGTTCCTTAATTGAACTTCTCATGGGGATCATGAAGAGATATCATTAGGAACTGACTGATTCTACCACACACTGAGGATTTGATCCCACTTTCAATTTAAATTCGTAATTTGTGCTGGAACTTTCTGTAATGTTACTATATTCCGTGTAGAAATGGCTTTTGCCTTATAACGTAGTTTGTCATCCCTAATCTCACTTTTATCATTTGCATATGTCCACCCTTTTTGTTTCTGTATGAGAAATTCTGTCCAGCATTCTGTGAAGTAGGCAAAAGAGAAGTGACAAAAACACATTCAACAGGGTTCTTTTTACTCGAAATACAAATGGGTAAATATACATGCAAGCCATTTTACAATTTTCTGTCTGTACTAGTAACGCCATTTTCACTCATCATGATTCCATTAGCTGATATCTTCAATGATTAGCCATAACTGCAATTTTCCAAGTGATTGTGACTAGTCGTTATTGTAATTAACCCTCAGAAGTCTTTACCAGCTTTTCTGAATTAGATAGGAAAAATGCAACCGACCTTTTGTTTTTTTATTTCAAATATAATGTGTAGGTTTCCAAAATTTTAGTTTTGTTTTTAGTTTTAAATAAACATTTAAACACATTTGCACATAATTTGAAGTTCAAATGTAAGCTCCACTTTCAGTTTCATTTTACAGACAGCAAAATCAGTGCCATCATTACAGATGAAAAGAATGAAAAACTCGTGGAAGTACAACACCTCTGATATGTGTTTTCAAAGTTCTCATTCTTTCGCAGTAAAAAAAGGCAAATTGTAATTCTCAGAATTGTTTTTTTTTGTACAATATCATGATTGTGGAACAATTGTGTAATGTATAAAAAGAAAACAAAAAGGAAGATACTGGGGTTGTATTAAAAAAATAACATCAAGCATTGCCACAATAATTCCAATTAGAGTTATAAAGGGATTTAAGAAACTTTTTCAAGTGTAAAGTTTTACATGGGTGTCTTTAAAATCAGTCTTTTCCTTTTAGCTGCACAAGGAGGAGCAGGATACGAGTTCATACTATAGATACGAGTCAATGATCTTCATTCAACACAGACATAGCACACAGGTTACATGCAGTATAAAAGATTTAACAACAACAACAACAACAACAAAAAACCAAATACAACAATCCTTTATGTACACTGTTGTGTTTTTGTGTATTAGGCACAACTGCATGTAATGTTCTTTTCCTGCTACTGACCATCTCTAATGTTGCAGCCTGAAGTGGTGGAGCAGATCCATAGTTTGAAAGAGCTGTGGCTGGACAACAATTCATTACAAACCATCCCTGGGGTAAGAAGACCACCCATCTGAACTTGATAGAAGTAGAACGGAGTTTTATAGTATAAATCTTTGATCCATCTATTTTCATTCACATTTTATTGGTTATTAGTAAATCTTTATTGACTATATTTACAAGCACTATGCAGAGTGACAGTTTTCTAACAAATATAGTGACAAATATATTTTTTCTTTATTGCCAACTAACAGACCCCTGACTCTAAAGCAGGGGTGTCAAACTCATTTTCACCGAGGGCCACATTAGTATAATGGCTGTCCTCAAAGGGCCAGATGTAGCTTATAAATGTAAAACAATGTAATTGAATGTAATGTAAAATAAATGTAACTACTCCTTAATGTTGCATAACTCATTATTTATAACTTATTCAAGTGACAATTCAGTTGCATAGAAACAATTGTATGGTTGTTGTTCTAATATAAATCCTTTTGATTTTTTGTCAGCTTATGAAAACCCACATAACTCCATTAATGAAGGATCAAACTGATCCATCTGGCCCGCAGGCCTTGAGTTTGACACATGTGCTCTAAAGGACCAAACACTGCTTTGCTAAACTGCGATATTTAACATGGTGGTTAAACCCATCTCCAGTATCAGAGTTCAGCATTGATTGTGCACTGCCAGAAATATCTCAATATGTATATGTGAGAAGATGTCTGAGATAATATAGTCATCAACTCCTCTCATTCCAGTGGATTTACAACGAAACAATTTTACTAAAGAATACACAAAAGTGTCAATGCTATTAAAATGCATTGCTCAGGATTAACTGGAATGATTGAATGGGTCCAGTAACAGAGACATAAGTGACAAACAAACAGTCAATGAACCAGAACAGGTTGAAAGTTCAAGGTTCAGGTTAGATTCTAACAATAAAAACTTGATTAGGTACAAAAGCAGATTAAGGCTGCAAGCAGCAGTCAAAGGGCTTGAGCACCTACTGCGCCATTGCATCTTGGTGGCCGGTTTGTTGAACTACAACAAATTCTTATTTAGAAGATTTGTTCAAGTGAGAATTGTTCAAATTACCGAACAAAACAGGCAAACAAAAAAATGAAAACCACATCTCAAAGTGTCATGAGCCCAAGGAGACACTAATGATTTTATGAGTAACTCTTTTCTGGTATTTTGCAAAGATTCTTGTCACATTTGTCAAAATTGATAAATGTCTTTCTTATATTTAAAATGTTGTTCCTCCTGTGGCCAACTGCTGGCGCTAAGTTCAAAGAACGAGCACCTGGAACTTTACATAGTGCCTAAAGAAAATAATTGACTTCCTGATGATTTTGGAAATACGCTTTTATTGACTTTTTTGAAGATATTGGTCCCTCACATAAATGTTCAAAATTTCGCCAAAACTCAAATGCTTTTAGGGCTAAATTAATAATACAGCTAAACTGGAGTGTCAAACTGATCAAAATTGAGCATTGTTTGGATCACCAATGAATGTTTCAGACAATGGTTCTGAAAAAAAAAGTAAAAAAAAAAAAAAGTTCAATTTATAACTGGATCAGGGTTCACGGAAAAAATACAGAACTCAGTTGCACAATTCAAATTGTCACTATTTTACAACATAAACAATCACTCTTTTTTATAGAAAACCTCAGATTACTAAACTGGGCAGAGCTACACTAAATAAATAAACAGAGAAATGCATAAACCTGGTTCACATAAAGGACATCGAGATTAAAATTTCACATACAAGTTTGTGGACTGTGCAAACTCACATAGAAGCCTTATAAAGGGTAAAGGGAGAACGAGGCACACTTGGAGGAAAACTCAAAGCAATAAAAGTGCAGCCAAGGAGAGAGAGAGAGAGAGAGAGAGAGAGAGAGAGATTAAGGAAATCAGACAAAAAGACGGAAAGAACTCAAATAAAACAGGAAATTATAGAGAGGAAATTATAAGGACATCTCAAGACTTTAGGCAAGCACCCAACAGGACTGTGAGAGGGAGAAAGAGTAGAGCACAGAATCATAGAAACGTCTAGGTTACTTGCGTAACCCCACGTTCCCTGAATAGGGAACGGAGACGTTAGTCGGGATTAGACCGACTGAATGGGGAGCGAATCACCGTGAGAGCGACTGACGAACATATTAACGGGCAAATTAATTTGCAGGCGAAGGTGATTGATAAGCAATCAGCCGGGTATAAAGCCGGGCGTGCCTAAGCCTCAGTATGGAATTTTCCGAGGAGCTGGACCCACTTACCTCCCAGCTTACCTCAGATCCATGACTTCCAGGGCATGGCGAAGGGTAACGTCTCCGTTCCCTATTCAGGGAACGTGGGGTTACGCAAGTAACCTAGACGTTCCCTTTCAGTCGGTCCCGGAGACGTTAGTCGGGATTAGACCGACTGAATGGGAGCCTCTGTAAAGGGCCATGCCCGAAGTCCATCCAGACAGGTCGGCACTAAACCCAAGAGAGGGATTAGTAAGAGGCCGTTAGTACCTGAATGGGAACTCCTTCTGCCCCTGCCCGGAATACTCATTGACGGGGAAGTCGTCCAACACTGAGAGCATCTGCTGTACTTGGTTGATGCTGACGACCAGAAGGAGGCACCCCTCGACCCGCAGGGAGGAGTGGCGGAGATCGCGTCGAGGCCCGAAGGGCTACCAGCGGGTCATCGTTCTGCAAGAGAGAGGAGGCAGAGACGGAAGTCATCGTTACGCGCCAAAGCAAGGGGAGGAACGGGACGGGTTCATACTAGCCACCTGAAGGGGGAGCTGTATAAGAACATAGAAAGGGAGCGCCAGAGAGGGACTCCCAGATCTGTACCCTGGTTCTGCGGGGACCAGGCCGGAGCAAAGCCACCACACGGAACCTGGCAGCGCTGACTGCTCCGCTCAGTCAGATGCCGAAGGGGGGAGGATGGGAGAGCCACCCAAAGGGGGAGCTCTTAGAAAGGTGTACTTCTCCCGATGACGAGGAGAGTACTGCAAGCTTACACCTGCTCCGTCCCCTAAGGGTGACTGCCACCACTCAGGACCGCAGAGGGAACAGAGCCTACATCAAGGTTGTACAACCTGATGAACGTGTTAGGTGTAGACCAGCCCGCAGCTCTACAAATGTCGGCGAGTGAGGCCCTTCTAGCCAACGCCCACGGGGCAGCGATGCCGCGAGTGGAGTGGGCCCTCAGATGGAGAGGGCAGGGAACCTCACACGCCTCATAAGCTAGGTGGATAGCCGCACTAGCCAGTGGGCAAGCCTTTGCTTGGAGACAGCGGAACCCTTACGCTGGCCTCCGAAACATATGAAGAGCTGCTGGGAGCGACGAAGCTCCCGGGTTCTGTCCAAGTAGATCCGGAGAGCTCGCACAGGACATAACGAACCCTGGGCTGGTTCTGCCTCCTCCCGGGGCAGAGCTTGCAGGGTCACCACCTGGTCCCGGAAGGGGACGGATGGGACCTTGGGGATGAATCCGGGCCTTGGTCTGATGGTAACCAGAGAATCACCAGGGCCGAATTCCAGGCAGGATTCGTCGGCGGACAGTGCCTGGAGATCTCCCAACTTCTTAATTGAGGCCAAAGCAAGCAGGAGTGCGGTCTTCCGTGAGAGGACACGCTGCTCTGCCAAATGCCAGGGCTCAAAGGTGACTTCCGCAGCCCCGAAGGGCGACGGAGAGGTCCCAAGAGGAATGGAGGGTGGTCTAGGAGGCCGGAGGCGCCTAGCCCCCTTGAGAAATCTCACCATAGTGCGTGGCTGCCCACTGATTTCACTTCAACCCGGAGGTGGAAGGAGAAATAGCGGCGGCGTAGACCTAGAGGGACGATGGGGACAGCCCCCGATCTAACCTCTCCTGGAAGAAGGTCAACACGACTCAGATGGGGCATGTCCCGGGGTCTTCCTGGCGGGAAGAGCACCATTCGATGAACCGACCCCACTTGCCAGCGTAGCACACTCAGTGGAGGGGGCTAACGCATGGTATAGGTAGTCACCGCGAGGGGTGGTAGAGGCTCGGGGTCCACCGCGGACAGATATGCCATACAAGTAGGGCCCAGAGGTCTGGCCGCGGGTGCCTGTATCCCCCCCCCTTGAGTCAGATCTGGACTCAGGGGGGAATCGGCCAAGGGGGGGCTGTCACGAGCGCAGAGAGGTCTGGAGACCATACTCTGTTCGGCCAGAAGAGGGCGAAAGAGTAGCCCGCGCTCGTCCCCCTTAACCATGCACAGAGGTTGTGCTAGGAGGCTTCACTGGGGAAAACGCACATAAGCGTTTGTTCCCGGGCCAGCAGTGAGCCGGCGCATCTGTCCCGAGAGGAGCCAGGGACAGGAATAGGAGCCGGCAATGGGTATTCACACGGGAGGCAGCAGGTACCTGGGCCTCGCCGAAGATGTCCCAATCTGCTAAACAGCCCGAGGATGGAGTCGCCAATCTCCTGTCGAGGGGTGGAATCTGGACGGCGGAACCGCGATCCTGTTACACTCCGCAGGGATATGAAGGCTCGAGCGACGGAAGTCGCTCTAACTCCAGAGGAGCAGCTGTTGGGCGAGGTAGTGCAGGAAGCGGGAGGGTACACCGCCCTGGTGGTTGATGTACGCTACTACCGCAGTGCTGTCGGTCCTGACCAGCACGTGCCGCCCCCGGAGGAGCGGGCAGAAGCGCCGTAGCGCTAAAATGACTGCAACTAGCTCGAGACGGTTTATGTGCCAGCAAGAGTGTCTTCCGGTCCAGGCACCGGACTCTCGGTGGGAACCGCACATGGCGCCCCAACCAGTCTTGGAGGCATCGGTGGTGACCACCACACGGTTGGGGTGGCTCGAAAGAGGCACCCCAGACCTCAGAAGCACTCCGTCTTCCAGACCTTCAGGTAAGGGAGCATGTCTGCCGTGGGCAGACGTAGCGCTCCCTGACGCCATGCCCAACTCGGAACTCGCGAGAGAAGCCATTGCTGCAGTGGTCGCATACGCAGGAGCCAGAGTCGAATGACTGGGGCTGCGGCTGACATATGCCCCAGGAGCCTCTGAATTAACTTCAGTCTGACCACTGGTCGAGAGGACACCGCGAAGAGTGCGGTCAGCAAGGCCCTGGTGCGTTCTACCGATAATCGCGCCAGCATGCTCTCGGAGTTCAGCTCCATCCCGAGAAAAGAGATGACTCTCACGGGGGTGAGGTGGCTCTTTTCCCAGTTGACCTTCAGACCCAAACGGTTTAAGTGCGAAAGCACCTTGCCCTGGTGTCAGATCAACTGGTCTCTGGACGAGGCTATGAGAAGCCAGTCGTCGAGGTAATCCAGGATCCTAATGCCTGCCCGGCGGAGCGGGGCTAGCGCGGCCCTGACAACCTTCGTAAAGGTGCGAGGGGATAGGGCAAGACCGAAGGGTAGGACCTTGTACTGGTAAGCATGACCCTGGAAACAGAACCTTAGAAAGGGTCTGTGCCTTGGAACCACTTCTACCTGGAAGTACGCGTCCTTCAGGTCGATTGTTGCGAACCAATCTCCAGGAGGGATGCATGGTAGAATGCAGCGGACCGTCAGCATCTTGAACCGGTACTTGGCCAGGTGCCGGTTTAGACGCCTCAAATCCAAGATTGGTCGCAGCCCGCCTGCTTTCTTGGGGACCAGGAAGTATGGGCTGTAAAACCCTCGTTCCATATCGGCTGGGGGTACCGGCTCGACCGCACCTTTTGTTAAAAGGGCGTCGATCTCCTCTCGCAGGAATGAGGCGCCTGTTCGGGGAACAGGTGAAGCACACCTCGAAACCTGGGGGCGGACACGAATTGAGAATCGTGTAGCCCTGCCGGATTGTCCGGACCTCCCACTGTGAGACCCCCGGGAAGCTTCCGCCAGGCTCCCAGGTAAGCTGACAGGGGTCGTGGTCGGGACGTGCCGATGGTCCCCATGGCGGGGCCGCCCGGAGGCGGACTTGTGGGCGGAATCACCAGGGAAGGACCCTGGGAGATGGTCAGATGAGGGCAGGGGTGGTGTGCCCCCGCGCTCTCTGCCATGGCCAGCGGGGCTCGGGCCCATGTCGGGATCTTCGTCGGAGACCGAGGAAGAGGAACCCCAGACCGTCGGGCATGCGAGACCGCTATTCTCGGGAGGAAGTGAGCTCTATCTTTGACACAATGGGTGCCGCCGTCCCGGAGGACGGCAGCGAGAAGTGTGTGGTGGACTCCCCCCCCCCTGGGGGAGCTGGGTCGATGACCAGACCCAAAGAAGAGCTCGTTTCCTCCCGAGTCGCCAACCTCAGGGGAGCTTCACTAGAAACCCTCGTCTGCTTTCGAAAACCTCAGAGGTTGGCTCCGTCTTCCGCATGCAGGGGTTTTCCCCGGACCAGAGGTCGAAGGAGTAAACCAAGGCAGGAGGCGTACTCTTTGGCAGCGAACAGGCGGAGAGGGTTCCGGTCCAGAAGCAACGCCTGCTGCTTCTGGCGTGGAACTATACCCAGACCCTCCGCCTGCCTCCTGATCGTGGAGACCTTTGACGAAAATCTCCACGGCGACGCCAAAGAGGCCATCCGGGGAGACAGGCGCGTACGGAAGCCGAAAATCGGTCCTCGGGACGCATTGAAGCCTGCTCGAACCACAGATGGCGTTCCTGGACCACAAGCGTGGACATCGCGTGACCGATGTTCAGCACGGCTGATCTTGTAGCACGAGGCGACAATCAGCGGCTGAAAGCGAGTCTCAGAGAGACTGCTGGTCACCACCACCCTGGTGCATGACACGGAGGACCTGTAAGGTCGCCATAGCATGCAATAATGCAGCAGATTTACCCGCAGCTGAATAAGCTCTCATCATCAGGACTGATGAGACCTCCCAGCTTTGGCGGGAACACCCGAACGAGACCGTCAAGCAGCAGCGCTGTCGGGGTAAGCACCGCGACAACTTACCCACTCGGGGAATCAAGAGTAACCCGTATCTGCTGCATTGGCCAGAGTGGTGAAGAGGGAGGAGCTCAATCCCCTGACGGGCAGGGGAGCCTGCCAGAATTAGTGAGCTCCTCGTGCTTCTCGGGGAGAAAAAGGCACTAGCGGTATGCGGGGAACCTGTCCCGGCGCCTGCCTAGCCACCAATTCTCCAGCCGTGACAGCATCGACTCGGGGGGGAGGAGTCACCTCCCGCCGATCGAGGCTGCGGCTGTGAGAGCACCGCGAAAGCCTCCGGCTCCAGCTCGGCTGCAATCCCGAAGGAGGCAGGCTGAACTGGAGAACCGAAAGCCGCGCCCCTTCCGATGCTGCGTGGGAGAGCAGATCGTTTACAGGATCATACGAGGTACCGGGCGACACCGAAGCGCCGTCCGATTCACCCGCAGACCAGACGGGAAGCACGCTCGGTGTTTGGGGATGACGCGAGGAATCACCTGACGCCGTTCTACCCAAAACTTCCGCGTGCGACTCAGCAGAGTGCTGCAATGCAAACACTCACGCTTCACGAGAGCCGCGTCGGTGTGCTGGAAACCAAACACATCGCGCAACTCCCGTGACCGTCTTTTCAACGAGAAGCCCACAACAGCCAGGAATAGTGCACGTTTTGCTCATCGTGTCGTGAAAAATGGACAGGATACTGAGAAAACGGCTGAATCACTGGACAGGCTTGCCTGAGAAGATCTTCGAGGTGCTGGCTGTTGGTTGCATGCTATTCTGAGCTAGCAGAGGTCACACCAAAAGAGCCAAGAGGTAAGCAACCTGCTGATCTTTCAAGCTAGAAGCGTCAAAGTTCAGGAGAGAGAGTCTCACTCAGTCAGCTCCGAAGGAAAATTGCATACTGAGGCTTAGGCACGCCCGGCTTTATACCCGGCTGATTGCTAATCAATCACCTTCGCCTGCAAATTAATTTGCCCGTTAATATGTTCGTCAGTCGCTCTCACGGTGATTCGCTCCCATTCAGTCGGTCTAATCCCGACTAACGTCTCCGGGACCGACTGAAAGGGAACATGTATTAGCTTACAAAAAGAACAAATGAAGAATTACAAAAATGAATTTTATCTGAAATGTTAGAAAATGTAAACAAGAATAGTTTCAAAATAATTTTAATGTTTCTTAAAAAGAAACTGGAGTTTACTCTAGAGTGGTAATGCACCAAAAACCAGATGTTAAGCACCATTAAATAAATAAATTCACTCTAGTTTTTGTAATGAATATGTTATTTAATATGAAACATATATTCATTTCTTATCCCCCCTTTTTTTTAAAGGCTATTGGGAAGTTGAGACAGCTGCGATATCTGGACCTTGCAAAGAACCGAATTGAGAGTATGGATGCAGATATATCAGGCTGTGAGTCCCTGGAGGACCTACTTCTCTCCTCTAATATGCTTCAGCAGTTACCTGATTCAATAGGTTTGAAATGTCTACTTTCAAGCATGTTTTTTATTATTAATAAATTGTGTATTGTGAATGTTCAATATCGAACCATTCCTCACAGGAAAGTTGAAAAAGCTGACAACATTAAAAGTGGATGACAACCAGCTCACCTCACTGCCTAACACAATCGGAAGGTTAGTATCTGACTTCATCTCACTCAGCTGTGTAAAGGAAAAATGACAACAACAGAAAATATAACTTTTGACGTTTCTGGATGAGTGGATTTTAATTTTATATCATATCTAGCTTTATAACAGGATTGATAACACTCGATTGAACCTTGTTAACCTGTATTCTTAGAATAATCCATGTGATGTCTGACTGACTTGGCATCCATCTTGACCAGCAATGCTGCTGTTCAGCTCATACCAACCTGCCAGTTATCCTCACCCAAGCACGAGAAACGCTTATGTGTCAACGTCACTGCAACATAAACAACATCTTTCTGATTATCTTTATAAGTAAAAAATGTAAATAATCTAACTTTGGAATTAAATTTTTGATTTTATAAAATACATTGATTGCATTAATTACCTGCAATGACCCATGCGTTCTGATGGGATAATTTGTAATTTAAATTAAAGGAGCAATATGTAAAACAATATAATCCAAATAATTATTAAGGAGTTGCTCAATGTCCCCACTTTCATGTTGTGTTTATCTAGTAGGGTTTAGTGCTTTGGTCACAAATGCCGGACACTACAACTAAAATGAAAAGAATCTTGTCATGTTGGCTTGAAAAAGTGGGAGTTTCCTTTGACTTTACATGGGGTCAAACTTTGCAAAACTGTAACTCAAACTGACGCGTATGGAGGTTACCAGTCTGTGCAAGAGCTTACAAACCACTGTGTAAAGCTTTTTGGCTACCTTAGATATTTACCATTGATTTGCGTTTAATGGCCATTAAAAATAAATGGGAAAAGACAACAAAGATATCTTCAAGATAAAACATAACACAGAAATCGAGTTTTGTTTATACTAATCACAGTAAGAACTTCATTTTTATGACGTCATTGACCGCTTCCTAGCAACCAAACTGTTTACCTTAGCAACCATATGTTTCTGAACTCTACCTTAGCTTTGGTAAATAGCCACTTGTGCATATACATCTCAGCTTATGAAAATCATAGAGAAAAAGGGGTTTGTTTATGGTGCTCATAGTGACAATGGTAACATTTCTTAAAGAAAAAAAACCTTTTAAATGTCACTTTTACAAGCAAATTCAAGTTGTTCAAATTCTTTAATGATGAAGACAGAATTTCAGCTAATGTAGTCATAGACTTTAAAATATTCACTAGTCGAAAGATTTGCCTGTTAGCCTATAAAGAATTGCTCTGTGTAGTGGATGCCCTTGCTGTATCTGGCAAGGTCCGCAATCTATTTTTGAGTCTAGTTAAAAATTACTAAATGCATTTAACTATTATTTACTTAAGTATAATCTGATATCGAAGATAATTGTACAAAGTGGGGAACTAACATAAAGCACCTTTAATAAAGGACCAGAAATTCTAGCACAGTCGTATATTACTAAATTGGCACTTTTAAATATATATATTTACAACAATACGCCATATGGCCGAGAATGGAGAAGTCATATTTTCTGCTGAGTGCTTTTTCCATTTCTCATAGCTGTCACCACTGCTTCATTCTTATGATACTGTAGTCCATGCATCTCTCTTCTTGGTTTGTCATTGCTCGGTTCTGTGTGTTGTGTTAATCAAACATGCATCTTAAATGGGCACATCAGTGCACATGGCAAAATGGGGTAAGTAGACCAACGTGTGTGTGTGTGTGTGTGTGTGTATTCCCCTCACGTCTGCTACAGCATGTTTATTTAGGCAAGGGCATACCTCTGCATCCGTATCTTTGCTTAAAGATACATATTGAAGAACTGCATATGGGAGGCCAGCTGGCCCAGTCTGCTCAGACTATGTTCTACTAATGACCCTGCTTAGCTTAACAAATTCTCATTGACCCCATTCAAATTCATGGAATTAAATTAAGAGGAAAAAAATGTAAAGGAAATATACATGAGGATTGCAGAGAAACTGACTCAATAAACACTGTGGCACAAATCAGGCTATTGTAAATGCTGTATAGGTTTATTTTAAGACAATATAACAGATAGTTGGATTTCATTCCTTTTATTGTGACACATCTTAAAGGTTTTAATCTGGTTTTTAAACTCGTTTTAAGAGTTCAGCATCTATTGACAAATCATAAATGTTTGTCATTTAAAATGCCCATAAAATAGTTCTAACAGCAAAAATTGTTGTTCAATATTGAGTCCCTGCGGAAAATATCATAATTCACGAAGTCTGTTTGTTCACACCCACCTCAAGCAAACCAACAATGATAAACACAGTTCCCTTTCAGTCGGTACCGGAGACGTTTAGTCAATGACCGACTGAATGGGAGCTGATCTCCATGGGAGATTGGACCGAATTGTTTAACGGGCAAATTGATTTGCAGGCGTGAGTGATTGATTAGCAATCAGCCGGGTATAAGACCGGGCGTAACGCACGCTTCAGTATGCGATTTTCCTTCGGAGCGGACTGAGTGTGACTCTCCTCTCTAAACTTTGACGCTAAACCGCCAGTTGAGATTGAGGTTGCTTACCTAGCAAATACAGCGTGGTCCTCTGCTAGCCCAGTATAGCACGCCGCTGTTCGCTGCGCCTCAGTCTTTTCCGGCATTAGCCTGTCCAGTGTTATTGTTAGCCGTTTGTTCACATCCTGTCCATTTTTCACGACACGATGAGCAAAACGTGCTGTAATCCTGGCTGCGTTGGGTTTATCTCGTCGAAGGACGGTCACGAGAAATGCGTGGAGTGTTTGGGCTTCCAAACACGCCGCGCTGCTCTTGTGAGGCGAGAGTGCGTGCATTGCAACGCTCTCCCTGCGCGCACACTGAGGTAGGCGGTCCTTCTTCGAGGAGGAGGACACCCGAGCTTCGGCTCTCGGTGAGCCTTCGACTCCGAGGGGTCTGTCCCAAAAAAACCTCACCTGCGGCTTTGGGCGACCGGTGTCAGGTGATCCCTCGCACCGCCCCCAAAGCCCGAGTGTGCTCCCCGTCTGGTCCGCGGGGGACTCGGATAGCGCTTCGGCGTTGCCTTTGCCCTCGTGTGACCTTGCTGACGATCTGCTCTCCCTCGCAGCATCGGAAGGGGCGCTTTCTTCGGAGTCCTTCAGCTCACCGCTGCCACCCTCCGGGGTCGCGGCAGAGCTGGAGCCCGATGCATTCGCGGTGCTCTCCAAGGCCGCGGCCGCAATTGGGCTCGAGGTGCAAGCACCTTCCAGCTCAGGGCCGTCGCGGTTGGATGACTGGTTCTTAGGTAAGCGCCGGGGCTCCGCCCCCCGCGCTCCTGAAGTTCCTTTCTTCCCGGAGGTGCACGAGGAGCTCACTAAATTCTGGCGGGCTCCCCTGTCTGCCAGGGCTTCCAGCTCCTCCCCCTTCACCACCTTGGATGATGCAGCAGCTAGGGGGTATTCTGCGATTCCCCGGGTGGAGCAGGCTGTCGCGGTGCACTTGTGCCCCGGCAGTGCTGCCGCTTGGCGGTCTCGTCCGACTGTTCCCTCCAAAGCTGGTAAGTTTTCGTCAGCCCTGATGACGAAGGCTTACTCAGCCGCGGGTCAAGCTGCTGCATCGCTGCATGCTATGGCGACCTTACAGGTCCTCCGTGACATGCACCAAGGGGGTGGTGACCAGCAGTCTCTCAGAGACTTGCGCTCGGCCACTGATTTAGCGCTTCGTGCTACTAAATCAGCTGCGCTGAACATTGGTCGCACGATGTCCACACTCGTGGTCCAGGAACGCCATCTCTGGTTCAAGCAGGCGACAATGCTTCCCGAAGACCGTAACAGGTTTCTGGATGCACCTGTCTCACCAGATGGCCTCTTTGGCGTCGCCGTGGATGATTTCGCGTCAAAGGTCTCCACGATCAGGAAACAGGCAGAGGGTCTGGGTGAGCTCAAGGTCCCGCGCCGGAAGCGACGGCGTTCCGTTGCTTCTGCGCCGGACCCCTCTCCGCCTGTTCGCCGCCAAAGAGAGCGTCCTCCGTCACGGTCTGTGCCTTCGACCTCTGGTCCGAGGAAGACCCCTGCATGACGGAAGACACAGTCAACCTCGGAGGGTTCTCGAAGGCAGACGAGAGCTTCTAGTAAGAAGCGCCCCTGAGGTTGGCGACTCGGGAGGTCATGAGCTGTCTTTCGGGTCAAGTCACCGACCCAACTCCCCTTGGAGGGGGGGAGTCCACCACACACTCCTCGCTGCCGTCCTTCGGGACGGCGGCACCTATTGTGTCAAAGACAGTTCTCATGTACTTCCCGAGAATAGTGGAACCGCATGCCCTGCGGTCTGGGGTTCATCTTCCTCGGTCTCCGACGAAGACCCAGACTTGGGCGCGTGTTCCACTGGCCATGGCAGAGAGCGCGGGGGCTCAGTTCCCCTTCCCTCATCTGACCATTTCCCAGGGTTCGTCCCTGGTGATTCCGCCTTCAAGTCCGCCTCTTGGCGGCCCCGCCTTGGCGACCATCGGCACGTCCCGACCAGTACCCCTGTCAGCTTACCTGGGAGCCTGGCGGAAGCTTCCCGGGGTCTCACAGTGGGTGGTCCGGACAATCCGGCAGGGCTACACGATTCAGTTCGTGAAAGCCCCCAGGTTTCGAGGCGTAGTGCACTCCCCTGTCCCCCGGACAGGCGCCTCATTCCTGCGAGAGGAGATCGACGCCCTTTTGACAAAAGGAGCTGTCGAGCCGGTCCCTCCAGCCGATATGGAACGCGGGTTTTACAGCCCATACTTCCTGGTCCCCTAGAAATCAGGCGGGCTGCGACCAATCTTGGACCCGAGGCGTCTGAACCGAAGCCTGGCCAAGCTTCGGTTTCGGATGTGACGGTCCGCTGCATTCTACCGTGCATCCGTCCTGGAGATTGGTTCGCGACAATCGACCTGAAGGACGCGTACTTTCAGGTAGAAGTGGTTCCGAGACACAGACCCTTTCTAAGGTTCTGTTTCAAGGCCATGCATACCAGTACAAGGTCCTACCCTTCGGTCTTGCCCTCCCCGCGCACCTCACGAAGGTTGCCCGGGCCGCTCTTGCCCCGCTCCGCCGGGCAGGCATTCGGATCCTGGACTACCTCGACGATTGGCTTTTCATAGCCTCGTCCAGGGACCAGTTGATCCGACACTGAGGCAAGGTGCTTCAGCACTTAAACCGATTGGGTCCGAGGGTCAACTGGGAAAAGAGTTGCCTCACTCCTGTGAGAGTCATCTCCTTTCTCGGGATGGAGCTGAACTCCGAGAGCATGCGGGCGCACCTGTCGGTAGATTGCGCCCGGGCCTTGCTGGCCGCCTTATTCGCGGTGTCCTCTCGACAAGTGGTCAGACTGAAGTTACTTCAGAGGCTCCTGGGGCATATGGCAGTCGCAGCCTCAGTGATTCCACTCGGGCTCCTGCATATGTGACCACTTCAGCTATAGCTTCTCTCGCGAGTTCCAACTTGGGCATGGCGTCGGGGAGCTCTTCGTCTGTCCGTGACAGATGCGCTCCCTCACCTGAAGGTCTGGAAGTCGGTACGATTCCTGCGAGCTGGAGTGCCCCTAGTGTGCATCATCCAGTCACGTAGTGGTCACCCGACGCCTCCAAGACCGGTTGGGGCGCCGTGTGCGGTTCCCACCGAGAGTCCGGTTCCTGGAACGGACTGGTTTCTCGCTGGCACATCAACCGTCTCGAGCTAGTAGCAGTGATCCTCCGGGATCGGCACATGCTGGTCAGGACTGACAGCACTGCGGTCGTAGCGTACATCTACCTCCAAGGCGGTGTACGCTCCCGCTTCCTGCACTACCTCGCCCAACAGCTGCTCCTCTGGAGTTAGAGCGACTTCCGTCGCTCGAGCCTATATCCCTGCGGAGTGTAACAGGATCGCGGTTCCGCCGTCCAGATTCCACCCCTCATCAGGAGATTGGCGACTCCATCCTCGGGCTGTTTAGCAGATTTGGGACATCTTCGGCGAGGCCCAGGTACCTGCTGCCTCCCGTGAGAATACCCATTGCCGGCTCCTATTCCTGTCCCTGGCTCCTCTCGGGACAGATGCGCCGGCTCACTGCTGGCCCGGGAACAAACGCTTATGTGCGTTTTCCCCAGTGAAGCCTCCTAGCACAACCTCTGTGCATGGTCAGGGGGGACGAGCGCGGGCTACTCTCTTCGCCCTCTTCTGGCCGAACAGAGTATGGTCTCCAGACCTCTCTGCGCTCGTGACAGCCCCCCCTTGGCCGATCCCCTTGAGTCCAGATCTGACTCAAGGGGGGGGGATACAGGCACCCGCGGCCAGACCTCTGGGCCCTACTTGTATGGCATATCTGTCCGCGGTGGACCCCGAGCCTCTACCACCCCTCGCGGTGACTACCTATACCATGCGTTAGCCCCCTCCATTGAGTGTGCTACGCTGGCAAGTGGGGTCGGTTCGTCGAATGGTGCTCTTCCCACCAGGAAGACCCCGGGACATGCCCCATCTGAGTCGTGTTGACCTTCTTCCAGGAGAGGTTCGATCGGGGGCTGTCCCCATCGTCCCTCAAGGTCTACGCCGCCGCTATTTCTGCCTTCCACCTCCGGGTTGAAGGGAAATCAGTGGGCAGCCACGCACTGGCGGTGAGATTTCTCAAGGGGGCTAGGCGCCTCCGGCCTCCTAGACCACCCTCCATTCCTCTTGGGACCTCTCCGTCGCCCTTCGGGGCTGCGGAAGTCACCTTTTGAGCCCTGGCATTTGGCAGAGCAGCGTGTCCTCTCACGGAAGACCGCACTCCTGCTTGCTTTGGCCTCAATTAAGAGGTTGGGAGATCTCTAGGCACTGTCCGCCGACGAATCCTGCCTGGAATTCGGCCCTGGCGGTTCCCTGGTCTCCACCAGGCCCAGGCCCGGATTCATCCCCAAGGTCCCATCCGTCCCCCTCCGGGACCAAGTGGTGACCTGCAAGCTCTGCCCCGGGAGGAGGCAGATCCAACCCAGGGTTTGTTGTGTCCACTGAGCCCTTCGGGTCTACCTGGACAGAACCCGGGAGCTACTCAGCTCCAAGCAGCTCTTCATTTGTTTCAGAGGCCAGCGTAAGGGTTCCGCTGTCTTCAAGCAAGGCTGGCACACTGATCGTGGAGGCCATTTGCCTTGCTTATGAGGCGTGTGATATGTCCCCTGCCCTCTCCATCTGAGGGCCCACTCCACTCGCGGCGTCGCTGCTTCGTGGATGTTGGCTAGGGGGGTCTCACTCGCCGGCATATGTCGAGCTGCGGGTTGGTCTACACCAGACACATTCAGCAGGTTTTTCAACCTTCACAAGCTCCGTTCCCTCCGCGGTCCTGTGTGGTGGCAGGCTCCCTCAGGGAACGGAGCAGGTGTAGTAGCTTGCAGTACTCTCTTAAATGAGCAGTACACATCTTGTGCCCCCCCCCTTTGGGGTGGCTCTTCTTCCTCCCCCCTTCGGCATCTGACTGTGCGGAGCAGTCAGCTCTGCTAGGTTCTGCTCTGGAGCTCGCTTCGGCCTGGCCCCAGCAGAACTAGGGTCCGGATCTGGGAGTCCCCCTTTTTATTGGTGCTCCCTTTCTGTGTATTTTTCTACAGCTCCCCCTCCAGGCGGCTAGTAGGAACCCGTCCCGTTACCCCCCTGCCTTGGTGAGTAACGATGACTTACGTCTCTGCCACTCTATTGTCTGCAGAACGTCTTCGCTGGTAGCCCTGCGGGTCTCGACGCGATCTCCGCGCACCCCTCTCCACGATGAGGGGTGCCCTCCTTCTGGTCGTCTTCGCAACAACCGAGTACAGCTTACGCTCTCAGTGTTGGACGACTTCCCCGTCAATGAAAATTCCGGGCAGGGGCAGAAGGAGTTCCCATTCAGGTATTACAGCTTAATTCACTAACCTTCTCCAAGTTTAGTGCTGGCCTGTTTGGATGGACTTCGGGCATGGCGCTTTGCAGAGGCTCCCATTCAGTCGGTCATCGACTAAACGTCTCCGGTACCGACTGAAAGGGAACGTCTAGGTTACTTGCGTAACCCCACGTTCCCTGAATAGGGAACGGAGACGTTTCCTTTCTGCCATGCCTTGAAGTCGGGAGACTGAGGCGCCGGAGGTAAGTAGGTCGGCTCCTCAGGAAAATCCCATACTGAAGCGTGCGTTACGCCCGGTCTTATACCCGGCTGATTGCTAATCAATCACTCACGCCTGCAAATCAATTTGCCCGTTAAACAATTCGGTCCAATCTCCCATGGAGATCAGCTCCCATTCAGTCGGTCATCGACTAAACGTCTCCGTTCCCTATTCAGGGAACGTGGGGTTACGCAAGTAACCTAGACGTTACAGGCAGACGATTGTGGGAGTGACCGTGGGTGTTAAATTCAGTTTCTGTGACCACAAATGTAACAAACCTTAAATTTTAAGTTGAAGAACTCAAAGAAGTGTGTCATAATAAAATGAAACACATTTTACTGTTTTGTATATTAATTGTGTTTGTTTCTATTACATCAATTGTATTATATTTTTCTGAATATTGAATCAGTTTATTTTCCATTTAGAGCCTCTAACAGTCCAAGTGGAAAATTCAACTGTTTCCAAGTCTGTTTTTTGAGAATTAGTTATAATCCCAACTGTTTATGAACATAAAGGGGTCATGAACTGTATTTGTACTGACCATGGATGCCAGAATAAATGGATAGAATGATTTTTACATTTAAAAAAGTATTGTCGAATTGTATAAATACACTGTGATGGACTGGTGACCTGTTCAGGTTGTACCCCCGCCTCTCGCCCAATGTGCACTGGAGATAGGCACCGGCAGATCCCCGTGACCCCAAAAGGACATAAGCGGGTTGGAAAATGAATGAGTGAATGAATGTATAAATACACAATTTTCACATCCTTTACCCTGGTTACCCATCTCATCTGGCTCTTCAACTTAACATGGTTTAAATGTGCTTGACTTTTCATCCAAAACAAAAATTCCTTATCCAATTCAAAAACTGTGTGCGTGAGCGAAACTGACAAATGCCCATTAACAAGAAAACTAGCATAAATACAAGACTATTTAAATTTTCTTAGATTTATGAACCACTTTCCATGATGGGTGCCATTTATAAATTAATGTTTGGTGTCTACATTGCAAACACAAAGTTTTCAGGCAAACCAGAACAAAGGCGGGAGTGGAGGTGTATGAGCTGGGAAAGCGTAAAACACACAGAACAGAACTAAAAAATATTGGTTAATGGTGTTTCCATTGTTAAAATGGCATAAATCAGGTACAGTGGTACCCCGAGGTACGAAAATATTCCGTTCCAGGTGGCTTTCAACATTTCATATCTCGAAGCACGTTTTACATGCAAAACATCTAATCCGTGCAACGGCTCTCAGAAACAACAAAGTTGATAAAACAATGGAAAACCAGAAAAAAATCAAATAACTTTTTTTTCAATCCTTAAAACTACACATTGTTAATGTAATAAATGATAATAAAACAGAATAAAACACACGCAAAATAGGAAATATGTACACAAATGTGAAACCTTACCTTGAGTGAAGTGATGTGTTGGAGGAGGTGAAATAGACGGCAGAAAACACCACGGCACCACGTATGAAAGTTAATTGTCTGAAAATATTTCGAATACCAACACGGTTCCAAGCCATTACCGAGCATATTGGAGAGAGAGAGAGCTTCTGAGAACAGGGTTTTTCTAACTCACGCGACAGAAAAACAATTTCCACTTTGTAAACGTTACTTCTTTCACGGCACCTTGACTCTAAGTTTTGTCATAGCACATTATTAGTAATCTATACATAATGTTTTGCTTACAAAGTGTTTTAAAGCGAATCAGCCCCTTTTAGCACTATCTGCAATGAGAGAACGGAGCACCAGGACCCAGAAGCATGGCGCGACGTCAGACTTAACAAGCGGATAATAGAGCAGAACTGTTTGTGTTTTTCGTATCTTGGAATTTTTTCCATATCTCGAAGCAAAATATTTGCTGCAAGACCTTTCGTACCTTGAACATTTCGTAACTCAAATCATTCAGACTTAGAGGAATTTTTTTCACCGCTGGCTCAAAGTTTATTCCCATGGGTAGAGCTCTGCTTCTCACCAAGTTTCCAGCAAAAAATAGACATAAATTAATCTTAGATTAAATAAAGATGTTCTTTCAAACACTGGCTCACTCCTTGCTACCCACTCTTTTCAGAATAGGCTCTGATTGGAGGTCCAATGTTTTTTTTTTGTTATAGCTGTAACTAAAACAGAGCATCTTCTTGTAATCCTTATGTTAACTTTTTAAAGAGAAACTGATTTCAGAGCTTTTTTAGCAAGTTGAAGCATTGCGTTTGTTTGTCAGATGGAGTTAAGGTGGAGCTGTGTGTATGTTATGTTTTGAGTTCAGGACCCCTTTAACTGTTCCTAAATCAGCTAAAAATTAACAGTTTTTTGCAGTTGTATAATGCATTTTTGTCAGTTAAAGAATTAAAAATCAAATGGGGTAGATGATGACAGAATAAACATTTGGTCATCCATCCCTTTCCTTGGAAACCTGTTGCTCAATCCCCATTTCAATAAATTGGTCTAGAATGGTAACTACAAAGAGAAGAGAAAGGACTTCATGGAGATCAATTGTATCTTAAAGGCTTTCAATGGAAAAACTTGATCATTTCTGACTGACCAAACTTCTCTCGCATCCATCAGTTTATCACTTTTAGAGGAGTTTGACTGCAGTTGCAACGAACTGGAAGCTCTTCCTCCAACTATCGGCTACCTGCACAGTCTTCGGACATTTGCAGCCGATGAGAACTTCTTGACTGAACTCCCCAGGGAGGTGAGGATAAAATGGAAATTAAAGAGACATTCAATGCTACTGATGCATCTTATACTTTATAACTTGGTTAAATCAAATAGAGATAACAAATGTGCTGAAAACATTTACCAAATGTTACATGATTAGTTATGTTGAAGCTGGTCGACTTACATGGTTTTTGGAAGTTCACTTTCATAATTACAGTGAGGGAAATAAGTATTTGAGCACCCTGCTATTTTGCAAGTTCTCCCACTTAGAAATCATGGAGGGGTCTGAAATTATCAGTGTAGGTGCACGTCCACTGTGAGAGACATGATCTAAAAAATCCAGAAATCACGATGTATGATACAGCGGGAAATAAGTATTTGAGCAGCTGAGAAAATCCATGTTAATACTTGGTACAGTAGCCTTTGTTTATGATTACAGAGTTCAAACGCTTCCTGTCGTTTTTCACCAGGTCTGCACACACTGCATGTTGGCTCACTCCTTTGGCGCAAAATAGCAGGGTGTTCAAATACTTATTTCCCTCATTGTATCTAATGAAAGTAGCCAAACATTTAAAACATGGCTCAGTCATGTTTAATTAAACAATATCAATTTTTGGAGCTAGACATTCACGTGTGCTTTATTACCATTTTTCTGTATGGTAGTAATAAACCCAGAGAAAGTCCTGGTGACCTACTCTGACTTCAGCCGCTGTGTTTTCTGATAACAAGTCATTTTACCTGAGAGAATGCTGACAAAACTAACCTCAGCAGAGCCATCACATGCTGTCCTCTCTTGTCCTGTGCTGTAGATCGGAAACTGCAGGAATGTCACGGTCATGTCCTTGCGCTCCAATAAACTAGAGTTTCTGCCTGATGAAATTGGACAGATGACGAAGCTACGTGTTCTCAATCTAAGCGACAATAGGTAACATCTGATCTTCTCAGTTTTGGATAAGTTTAAAAGCTTGTAATCTTGTAACCTCTTGCATGTTTTTATATCAAGCAGAGATAATGGTGTTTTATCATTTGTCATAAATGTACAGTAGTGGGGAATGAGATCCACACCGGTTAATTCTAAAAGCTCCTTAAGAGCTGTACATGCAATTGAGTTTAAAAGCAGCCCGTGCCACTAGAACAGAACAAAATCACCACAAACTCAATTTTTTAAAAAGGTGCCCAAAGGTGTCAACTAATTTTAATTTGTTCAGATATTTTTGGTTAGTATGCACTGCAGCACCATGCTGCAAAGGACATAAACCCAGAGAAACACTTGGAACTTACAAAGTATTTTGTGTGTACCAAGACAACTGACTTAAGAAGTTAATTTGTCCAAGTTTGCAATCTTGAAACGTTGAAAAATGTAGATTTGTCTCATCTCTTTCAGGTTAAGGAATCTTCCCTTCACTTTCACTAAATTGAAAGATCTTGCTGCACTCTGGTTATCTGACAATCAGGTAATGTGAACAACTTTTGCTGTTTTAAATGAACGGACCTCCAAAAAGACATTATATCACAAGTTTGAGTTAAGTAGGAAATATATGGTTACATACAGAAACAGTGTCTAGTGGACTATTGGTTTAATCTAGAGAACAGCAGTAAAGTAAAGGACTATTAGCTACCTCAGTGGAGTGTTTCTTTAAGTAACAAAAAGTTTAGTCCAAGATAGTTTGTTAAAAAATAAATTCATTAATTAGTTGAGTTTGTAAAGAATTTTTTTTCTTCGATTCCAGTCCAAAGCCCTTATACCGCTTCAAACAGAGGCTCATCCTGAGACCAAACAGAGAGTCCTCACCAACTACATGTTTCCTCAGCAACCTCGGCATGACGAGGGTGAGCAGATATCCACCTTTCTTTTCTTCCCCTATTTTTTTTAAATATTTATCTGACTGTTGTTTATTTGTTCATGGGCAGATTACCAATCAGACACTGACAGTTTTAACCCAACTCTCTGGGAGGAGCAGAGGCAGCAGAGGATGACTGTGGCGTTTGAGTTTGAGGACAAGAAAGAGGAAGAGGACAACTCAGGAAAAGTCAAGGTCCTTCCACTAACTTCAACTTGGTCCTATTGGCAGATAAATTTTTTTTTTTGTTGTTTTTTTAGGGTGTCAAAGTTGACATTTTTGGGTGAACTTAACAAAAACAATTAATATAAAACAATTGGGTAAAGGTGTTTTCAACGAAAAAGATTGCATAAGTCATGTATTAATAATATCACACCAATAATAAGCACATTAGAATTTTTTTCACCGCTGGCTTAAAGTTTATTCCTGTTGGTAGAGATCTGCTTCTTACCAAGTTTCCAACAAGTTTTTACAACAAAAATGTACCTAAATTACAAATATTTGGACCATTAACTTGATTTAAATTATATTTACGTGATAACACATTCATCCAGAAATGTTGCTACGTTTTGTTTGCTACCATTTATTAAATAAATGACCTTTGGAAAAATATCCAATTTCTCCAGACTAAACCTTCTGGTTTCTCTCCGCAGGTTGAGATCAATTTGAAGCGTTATCCTACTCCTTACCCAGAAGACCTGAAGAACATGGTGAAGTCAGTGCAGAACCTGGTGGGTAAAAGCACTCACCCTCTCAACACTGACAAATGCTCTTCTGGGACCAATATGGAGCTCCATGGCCAGGACAATTACGAACCCCCGTGGCCTCTTCCTCCAAAGGAGGTAATGCCACTTTGGCCTGTTCAGTGCGGTATTCAGCTAGTTAATGTATCACTGTTCATTCAATTTATCTGGATATTTTCACAGTGTTGTTTGATAAATACTATACGTATCAACAAAGTGCTTGAGTGTTATGAGCATAGGAGTCTAAATTTATTTGGGTAAACAATGCAAAACTGAGTAAAAAAAACATTTGTGTAAAAATTTATGTTACATGTCTTTTATGTTACACGATGAAGCAAAAATGATGACATTCTATTTGTTTGCTTTAGAGTTTAGTGAATAAAGTGCTATCCAAAAGATCCATGTAAAAAAAATAAAAAATAAACAGATCAGTTTCTTTTTATTAATATTGAATCATGATTGTTCATCATTGATTGTTCTTTCAGGTGACAGAGCGAGAAATGAAAGAGTTTTCAAATCAACCGATGTCTGATTCAGGCATCATCCTCAACTCGGCCATTGATATCCCCAAGCGCAAAGACAAAGAAGATCTCACAGAAAGCTCAGAGGTATAACCATCTCCCTCTCCTAATTACTTCCGTTTCTTTACTGTGCCCCATATGCTTTATCTTAACAATCGGGCAGATATTTTCAGCTCCTTTTAACATGTTGTACACTATGTAAACATCAGAGAATGCTCCAGGCATTTCAACACCAGAATCAGACGGACATAGGTATTTGTAAATATAGAGAAGTAGTTTATTTACTGTGAATTTCAAGGCCCAGAGAGAGGGTTACGTTGTCCCGAGAGTGTTTGTTAAAGGTTAGATGTACATGTGGAGAATAATACCACAAAAATCAGTACACATCAGTATTATCTCTAGCTGTCAGAGCCTCCCTACCCCAGCAATTCAGAGCTGTAGTGTAGTTTAGCAGACAAAAGTGCTATTATTTGGAGTCTATGAACATAGAGAAACTCTGGTTGATGCCAAAGTAACCTTGTGATATGTCCTTTTATGGCATCTCAGTTAATGCCCTGCACTAAGAGAGGTTTGAAAACAGTAGTAACGATCTGCATGAACTGTCACAAACACTCAACTTTGAGAGGATTTCATATGAAAGCATTAATTTAATTCAAGAGAGGTACATTAATTTGAGCAAAGTAGAATTTATTCTTAGCATTGAGCCCAAAGTATTCTTTGGTTTGTTCACCTGTATTTCAAACCATTTTCAGCCATTCCCCAGTTCAGATGATTGCACTTTTAGCTTTGCTTAACATAGATTAATTAATTTGTTTAGTCCAGTAGCATTTTCATATAAAATGATACATTTTTCCTATTTAAAACTAAAGTTACACTCTTTTGAAAGTTGGTATTTTTGCAGCCTAATATTAGTATTGTATCGTATTGAACTAGCATAATAAACATAGAGCTCAGCCAAAATAGAAGCAGTTCATATTGCACTGGCTTTACAAAAGGTTGAACGTCTAAAAGTCAACTTTAAGTTAAAAAAAAATTGTACCACTATGGAATGAAAAAATAAACTTTTAGTAATGCTAATGGCCTCAATGACCTCTGCTAAAAGTAAGGAGTTCTCTAGATCTGGAGAATGTCTGTAGAGATTGAAAAATATAATCATTATGTTTTAGCAAAGTAGGAGATTAAAGTTTAAAAAAAGAAATGATAAAATGGAGTGGGGCTTTACTTTGCTGTGGGTCTCTGGTGTTTTTTTTAGAGTTTATTTGAGATGACGCTCTTATTTCTAAATGAAAAACCAAAATACTTGGGCATAATCCAGACACAGCTACATTCCTAATTTATTCATTTATGTGAGGCTTTTGTATGCTTGCAGCAGCTTTTTTGTGTAGAATAGCACAAAGCGCATGAAGTATTGTGTCCATCACAGCTTGGCCTCACACTGCTTCCCCCTCATGGTCTCAGAGACACATTATTACAATGTTGAGTATTAGGGTTATCGGGACCTTGGGAGTACCAGTGCTCATGATTCTCACACGCTCCTTTCTTTCTAGACCATGAGAATCCATTTTTGTTTGTCTGTTTGTATATATGTATGTCTGTTTTGCTTAGATTTCTTTACATCGCGTCGTTCCCAAGCCTCAACAGCCAGAGAATACAAGCTTGGCCGTTACTTCTTCTTCCTGTTTCTGCCTCATAGTAAGTGGCTGAGAGACAAGACAGCAGAAAAGCAGCTTGGATGGCTCATTTCAACTGCAGGCAGAGCAAATTTAACCAATCGTACTGAGCTGGGTGAGATGCTCCCCAGATCTGACATCCTAAATACAGACAGTTTGACCAGCTTACCATGCTCTAATGTTTATCGGCTCTCTTCAAGAATTCTGTTCAAACCCTAACAATTCACGGGTTAAGGATAAGAGCTTGTTTATTCCAAATACCAGGCCCCCTGCAAAGCGAAACATGCTCAGAATCGCCCCCATGCTGAATTTGATTCCCAATCCTTTTACTGTAAGAATGGAAGTGTTAACCTACTGCGTCATGTTACATGGGCACATTTCTTTTGTCCACTTCTGAAGAAAAAGACACAATGTAAAAGAACAAGGAATGTCGAGGGAGAAGGGGAGGGAATAATCTCTTACTCTGTGATTTCGGTCTTGCTGCTCTGTGGTTATGTGAGCCAGCCTGCTGATGCACAGTATAATACAATCCAGGAGGGTCAGGAGAGGAGCGAGAGAACAACAAGCTACAATAAGAAGAGGTGTTATCAGTCATTTAAAAAATAGGTGTCTGCTCCACCTTCTGGCAGCTATGAGTAGGTGCAGTAGGTTCTTATCATTCGATTCTTAAGAAGACATTTCATTAGTATCGGCATCTTTCTTTTGTTGGGCCTGTTTCTTAATACACTCATTTTGTTCATGTTACACAACCTAAACCCACCCCAACTCCAGGCTTATTTTGAGTATTTATTCACAAAACAGAAGTTAAAAAACTGCACCTTATCTGCTCACATACTCATAAGATGCCAGTGGGTGAAGCCGGTGCCAGATTTTCATGCAGATTTTTATGATATTATCTGAAGGTTGTTCAAAATTCATGAAAATCCTTTAACTGGTTCATTCATGAGATCAAGCTCTGCCATTGGTAATATAAGGCAGATTTAGATTTATTCAAGTCTGATGGAAAGGTTGGATATTGTAAAACACTGAGGTAAGCACACTGTAGTAATTATCTAATGTGGTGTAGTTTTTACCAAACCATTGTTTATAAAGTTAACTATAGTTATATTCTATTATAGAATGTTGATGTGGTTGTCAAATATTTTATCTTATTACATTTTGCACAAATTATTTTTGGTGATCTAGCTGTTCAAGTGCATTAATGTAATTTGAATTCACATACATTCATCCCAGTCCCAAAGAGCATGCTCTTTTATTCTCTATCTTTAGGAAATAATACACTGTGAGTCTGACACTTGTGTTTCCAGGACTCCATGGGAGGCTCTCCTAATGATATTCGCATTTCTGACATGAGACCGACTTTGGTAGAACCACCGATGTACAAACCAAAGGTTGTGTTACTAGGCAAAGAAAAAAAAGGTCAGTTTGATGATAAAGTGGCTACTGAACATTAACTAAATCCTACCAGAAAAAAATATTCTTGTTCTGTTATGGGTTCTATACTAATATCGAAATACCTATTATTCTCCCTTTTCCCCTGTTTTGAAACACGTTAATTTAACCTGCAATAATTCCTGCTAGAATCTCAGGATAAATCATATAGACATCACGTCAATGATATGAACAATTTTTGTTAGAATCATGCTGTTAAGGTATTTTTCTTAACAGGTTTTTGTTGTTTTTCCTTAGCATTTCAAACAGTTTTTAAACTTGAACTCTGAACATTTTAAAAGCTCTGCTTTCTCAAGTTAACATAAAGTTTGTTTTCAGACAATAAAGTTTAGATTGTTTATTGTTTTATGCTACCTCTTATATGCTTCATGAGGTTAAATCAGATGTTGTTTTTAATAAAAATAACTTGAAGGAATAACTTATTTCTTCTACTTTGTAACCTAAATGTATCTTTGTTTTTTAAATGCACTCAGAGTCCACTGATGATTCAGAAGCAGACAAAATGCATTGTTTGAACAACAGCGGATCATCTGCCACTTATTCCGACTACTCGCCCTCGCAGGGCTCATCTGGATCCTCTAACCCTCCCGGAAACGTCACGAATCTGCAAAACTCTGCGAAAGAAGGCTCTGCCCAGACTCACTGGACCAACAGGTGGGCGAGTAACACCATTGTTAATTTGTCTAATCCCACCTTCATCCTTTGGTTTGCCAATGACTAATGATAGAAAACAGTGCAGCAGTAATGCATGTATTATTTAAATTAGGTTCAAGTCATGTGCCCTTTTCTGTTTGACAGGAGGTTTCTCTCCTGTGCATTTGTAATCTCTCTTTAGCTCTTCATTCAGAACCGTACCGAGCAATAGGACTCTTGCCATGTTTCTGAACGTTCAATATTTCGACAGGCTGGCGCAATCCTTCCCGAAGCCCCTTGAGAGCAAGCCTCTTCTGAGCCAGAGAGAAACTCCTCCTTCCAACACCCTGCAGCAGCGGGGTGAGAGACGGCCGCTCAGTGACACTTTTGACAGCTGGAACGATGCCCCCCATTATGATAACACTGGTTTTGTGGCTGAGGAGACACCTCTAGACACTCCAAGCAGCAGTGCCGGAAACCCCATGCTGGGCTCAAAGCCCCGGAGTGCCTCGACATCACATGGGCGAAGACCTCTCATGAGACAAGACCGTATCGTAGGAGTTCCCTTAGAGCTGGATCAGCAACAACATACTGAAGTGCCTGCTCCCTCTAACCCCTGGCAGAACTGGACCAGGACTCCCAGTCCCTTTGAGGACAGGACAGCTTTCCCTTCCAAGTTGGATATCACCCCAGGCAACAGCCCCAATCCTGATCGTAAGGACTTTGAACAGGAGATGGGAGAACTACCCGGTACTTTCCCGTCAACTGGGGCTTGGGGGTTTCTGGACACTACAGACTCAGGGACAGGACGAGGGCACCCTAACATATTTACACATATGCAGGGGGGAAAAGAAACAATCAAAGGAAACACAATGGTCCTTAGTAAGAGTTCTGAGAGAATTTCACCAATGATGAAGGAGATCAGGGCAAAATTTAAGAAATCCCAGAGCATAGATGAAATGGATATTGGGTCGTACAAGGTGTACAGCATACCTGTAGACACCTACAGTTCTAGCATAGACAACCAGGGAAGTGTCGATAGAGCTGATCTCCCTTTGCCTCTAGAACAAAGCATGTCCAGAAGCCAGTCAGCGCCAATGCTGGATGATGATCTGGATGGTTATACTTTGAACAAGAACTCTCAGCAGCAGAAACCTGCCATCCCAAAGAAAGTTTACCACTTTGACCAAAGCTTCAACCCACAAGGAGCCATGGATGTTATGAAAGCTGAAAGGAGAGTCCCACCTCCATTCCCCAACACTCCTGAATACATATCCCAACCTGGGAAGACTTTGCCAAAGGAACTTGTGAGTCCAAGAGGGTACCGAGGATATCCTCAAATGGACCAAATGTTTTCGTTTGCACAGACGGCTGCCACCGATGACGCCACCAACTCCCAGCTCTCGGTCCAGCCCCAGCGCTCCAGGCCAGGCTTTCTGAGGCGAGCTGACTCTCTTGTAAGTTCCACAGAGATGGCACTTTTCCGAAGAGTTGCTGAGAACCAAGAAATGCAGCTTGCAGAGCACTACAACAGGCCTCAGCAGATAAAGAGCATTCTGGACCAACAGAATAGCTTAGCTGATACACAGTTTCAGAAAAGGAATGGTAGGTATGAAGAAGATTACTCGTCTTATCAAGAACCCCCAAAACCCATCATGGGGTACCCCACCAAGAGCCTGACACAGCGTCGACCCCTGTCTGCACGGAGTTACAGCACAGAGACATACGGGGCATCTCAGGCAAGGCCAGTATCTGCTCGACCCACAATGGCTGCACTGCTTGAGAAACTGCCTTCGGATTATAATCTTAGTACATGCACAGAGAAAAGCCCAGAAGCTGATATGAGCTTGAGATCCATCTCTCAAAAACAAGAGGACGTGGCCTCCAAAATGCCAGTAGATTGGAGACAGCAGCTCCTGAGACACATAGAGGCGAAGAGGCTAGACCGGGTGAGTGAGAAAGACTTGTTTTTTATCTTATTGCTAAAGAGTTAATCATGCGTTTACTTTAAGATGAGATTTGTATTTCACTTCAGGTAAAAGTTTGCAATAGAAAAAACGTGCATTAAAAATATAAATACAAAAATAGCTTTAAAGAAGGCCAGTTTTTACTGCCTAAGCACCACCACAATTGGATGAAACTTGTGTAAAATTTCTTGATTTTCGACACTTTTCACAATAATGGTTCTATGAAAATTTAAGAAAAGTAATGAAATGTATAATAGGAATAATATCTAGAACAGTTTTCACTAGGATTTTTATAATATTGTTTTATTATAAATATATCTCACAGCTCTAAAATATAATGCTACCTATTTAGCAGAACACTTTGCCAGTCAATCACAGGGGCACATGCACTCCATTTAATCACGAATCGACATGCGTTGCTGAGAAGCACTACTTTGCTTCTTTCCAACTGAAATTGAATGAGGCATAGTATATCAAAAAGTGTAGTTTACTCATTTACTGTATATTCCTTATTTTCATGACTGTATTCTGTAAATGTAATCACTGTGTATCACTAATGTGTCATGTCAACATTAATGACATATCGTAATGTTGTTGTTCTGTTTGTCAAGCTTACTCACTCTGTTTCAGCAACCCCCGGCCACAACCTTTGACCTTTCTATATGGCACACTCCCATTCACTCATGTCTTGTGGTTGTTTCCCTCTAATCAGAGCGCTGTCCTTAAGCACAACACAGTAAACTTCGGCATGCTGTACTCTGGAGGCTATGCTGCGCCGCATGCCAGCAGAAGCATGACTATAAACTTTTACAATAACACAAAGCATGAAAACCAAACAACTCAGTGGCTACCTCTACCAAATGTGAGTATGAAGCAATTTCAGCCCCAGTTTAAGCATGAAGAAGTCTATTCATATACTGTAGAATCACTGGTAGTTTAGATCTACCAATGCAGTGATGGTAAAGTCATGAATTGGATGTTTTGCCTGTTTGTTGAAAGGCAGCAAAAGATCTCCCATGTAAGACTTTAGCAAATTCAGGCCAGACTCTGTCTCTCACTGTGATGTTTAACATATATAGGTGTTTTCTGTTGTCCTCAGTCTTTGTGTTTGGTCTGTTCTTTACAGTCCTCTTATATCCTTAAAGGGGTCATGAACTGCATTTCATCTGCAAATCATTGCACAATTCCAATTTTTACAAGAAAAACAACTAGGTTTGTGTTTGCCCAGTTAAGGAACAATTGGATATGAGAGGGTTGTGGCGTTTACCAGATTTTAAAAGTAACGTTTTCCATTATATATGCGAGATAATCTTTGACACCAATATCCGTATAATTCTGCTTTTCTTTCCTTCTGAATGGGTGATTAAACATGCAGAAAAAAAAGACTCAAAATGGCTCAGGCAACGTCACCGTTTTTAAATGTGTGAATGGCCAATAATCCTCTTTTTCAGTAATATCTTTACTGCTCGACTTATTAACTCAATTTTTTATTTACTTTCACATGAGAAGGATTCAAAAAGCACTCGGGCTCTGAATTCTCTACACATGATTGCATGGTCATTATCTGTGCTTGACAAATAACACAAATCTGATTGTCTGTGTGTTACATATAGAGATAAAAAGGTAGTATTTTTAACAGAAAATATATTGAAATGTTGTTCCTCTGACAAGATGTAGTAAAATGCTGTGTGTGTGTGGGTGTGCGTGTGTGCGTATATTTCGTCCTGAATTTCTGACCCAGACATAAACAATGTAATACTGCATGACATTCAATAGTGACTGAAAACAGCTTTGTTTGTGGTAAATCATGTAAATATCAACGGAACACAAGGAAATTAGTATTAATAAGGTTCTCAAGTCATTTTTACTGTTCCCATAAGGTTTTAAGAGGATTTATTGAAATTATTTTGAAAGATTTGAAGAGTGATGATCTCCTTTGCATAATGATTTAGAAAAATTAAACAAACTTTCTCACGGAAATGTTAAATTTTAACGAAGTCTTTATTAAAATGTTTGAGGAAGTGAGTTGAAGAAAATATGTTCTCTGTTTTCACTCTATATGAAAATATTAGGTGTCATTTTTCGAGATATTGTGCAGCAAATTGATAGAAAAATGCATATAGTTTAAGTCAGAACTACACAAAACATTACTTGAGGCATGATATTTGAAGTAATGTAGTATTATACACACACATGCAGGCACACACACTCTGCTTAAATTGCATATAGCTTGATTAAAATTAAATTTCAATTTAAACCTATTATAATTAGATTGCTTTTCCCAAAATTAATGATAGAAAACGAGCTGTCTTGTCTGCTTTAACAAACCTCAGAATGTATAAAACTATAGTATACTTATGTGGACTACCATAGTGAACTAATATCAATAGTATCCGATTCCTTGCACATTTTTGATGGTTTAGAAATGCTTTCAATTACCAGAAATTATTGTTTCCTTGTGGCACTGTGGCGCAGTGGTTAAAACTGTATCATTCCAGTTACCTTCCTGGAAGGAGTTTGCATGTTCTCCTCGTGCTTACGTGGGTTTCCCCAACAATCCCCAAAACAGTGTGAACGTGTGAGTGTGTGTTGCCCTGCAATGGACTGGCGACCTGTCCAGGGTGCACCCCAGCCTCTCGCTCAATGCGCGCTGGAGATAGGCACTGGCAGACCCCCGTGACCCCAAAATGGGAATAGATGGGTTGGAAAATGAATGAATATTGTTTCCTTGTTTTCTTTTATTCCTTTTGTTTTCTTTTATTAATTTTGTTTTATCTATATCAATTCAACAAAGTAAGAAGAATGAAAAAGAATGCTATTTGCTCGATTTAGGTTAATGTATTTTTTATTTTTTTTGCTCTTTTATTAATCAGGCTGAGCTCTTCGGTAAGGATTGCAGTAAAAGTTGTTTTTAAGTACGGACTGTTTTGAAACCTTAAGCATTCTGTACTGCATTATTCTGTAATGCGGTTTTGGTTCCTGTTCATGACCCTTTTAAAGGCACAGTTTGCTCACAAAAACAGTTTACTCTGTCATTGTACAGAATCAAGGATTGCTAATTTATAAAATTATATTCATTTACATGTTTAAAACCACTTTTTTTAATCAAAAAATATTTGACAAGAAGCAGAGATAAAAACAATCTTCTAAAAACAGGCCTTTAGTTTTAAAAGCATAGTCTTTACCCTTTTTTAACTGCATTGTAATGTGAGTTTTTCAGTCACAATTCTCTTAATGAAGTTTTTTTATTTACGGTGTTATCTGAGAGCAGCATTTTGAAATGTGCTGATGGCACTATATTCTTTCAGACACCTTCACAACAGAGCAATATTTTAGATAACGGACAAGAGGTGGTTTCCCCCAGTAGCCAATGGGCCCCATACTCACTGGGACGAAGAGACGTTCCACCAGAGAATCTGAATATCATCAAAAAGGTATTGGTATACATTTTATTTATAACATGTTAACAAACTATCCCTAAAATAATAAGCTGATTGAAAGATTCTTATTCACCTTTACATACCAGCAATTTATTTAGCTACAAAAGACAAGAACAAAAAAATCATGATATACTCAAAATGCTATATTTAGAAACAATATTTGTATAATAATAATGCATACGATAATGCTAAAAGAGGAATGCAACAGTTGCTATGCGAGAACAGTTGGTAGGTCAAAGGATGCAACCAAAGATGGGCCAATTAAGGCTTATAAGCTGCTATAGAAATAATCAGAAGAAAAAAAAAATCAACCTAATCCTAAATTGTCGCTAAATCTGAGTAACAGATTTACTTCATCCTGCGATTCATTCGCATTGGTCTCCAGTATACCAATATAACAGCAACCATGTTACAGCAGCATATAGCTACCACCAACACTGTAAATGTTTTTGAAGAAATTCTTCCTTTGCTCACTGCACACTTAAAATGCCTTTGTTGAAATGCTACCCTTGCACATATGTAGTCGTCTAGAGCTACAAGAAATGTTAAAGTGTGCAGGCCATGAGATCAATAGTAGGGTGACGATCAATAATTGTGATCTGTGGATTTTTATTATGATGAACAACATTGAAATTGTGAAAACCCTGACAGCTCCCTCGCTCTGGTGTAGGCCATTTATTGAATCATTTTAAATTCTTAAGTTTTAGGAAATAGACTTTACAAACGTTAAACGATGTATGAACAACTGCTTGAGATCCATCACACACAGTGAGAACTTTCAAAATCTGTTTATGTTGGCACACAAAAACAATGCCATTGCTCGATGAAGTCAAAGTTGAGCTAGAGCACTGAAACAACATGAACATCAACTAATGAATAAAATGTTAATGTTTCGACATCTATATGCTGGGTGGCCTTCATCATACATTCATACTGGCGAACCATTGAAAACAATCCAGAAAACTAGCGTTTTGAAATGTTTCTAAAGTACTACTTTACTGCAAAATCCTTTTAAAAGTCATGCTCTGCGGTTGCGTTACCCCCAACTTCTCACTGTATAGCGTTCTCTATATTAATTATTTCAAATGCCAGGGTTAATGACTACCTGCTGTTGTGATTCATTTCACAACATGTGTTCCTGCTCAGTCTCCTTAGCAACCCCACTCCACCAGTCAATGTCTTTAGACTGTTGCGCAGAGTTGAGGAGTGTTTTGCTTTTGCTGACATATTTAGCCTTTAGAAAACTCATTACATGAATCAATACATCAAACACTCAGAAAGTCTGTAAGAAGTCAATGAGCATTGCTTCCCCACAGCCTGGTGTTCACAATCCCCATCAACAGCAAGGGATGATGATCAGCTCAGCAGCCCCACCTCATCGGACAGCTCGCGACCAGCAGTATGAAGGTGCCATCAACAAGGTGTCGATCCAGCAGTACCAGTCGCCAATGCCCATGCCCATTACATCCACCAGTCCCCGGCCACAGAGTGCCCGCTGCTTCATTCAGACCAAAGGCCAGAAGAGCATGGATGGCTTTCCGGAGCAGGTATCACCCAACTTACTAATTTATTCAGTATGCAAATTAATGTTAGAATAAACACCAATCAAGCTTCACAGAGATTTAAAAGTGGAACTGAAGATATTTAATAACCTCGACTAACATTAAATGGTTCTGAAGTAAATGTTCTCTAAATCAATAGTTTATGTAAAAATTTTTTGAACCAAAACGTTGCACTCAAAGTACAATCTTAGTAACTGCTGAAGACCGAGCTTTATCCATTACTTATGTAATATTTTCACTCACGCAACGCAATTTAGAAGTCATTTTTTTGAAGCAACCTGCTTTCTCTGCCCTAGCAAATAGTACAAATGACAAATAGTACACTCCATATAGTACAAATAAACTGGTATTTTTTTTTACTAATACTGAATATGACAGAACTACACAGGCAAGAAACAAGTTTTCTTGGTGATCAACCATTATCTTTGTAAGTTAAAACGTTTTTAACTTACGTTAAGACATGTAGTGAGAAAAAACTTCCATAAAGAAGTGTGTGTGTGTGTGTGTGTGTGTATATATATATATACCGGTGTATATATATATGGGCCCAATGTTGACATACCAAACCAATATTCATGCAAATCTGAATAACTGAAGGGGTCTTTCCTTCCTTCAGTTTTTTTTCTCTAGAGAAAACAGCAAACAATGTGACAGTAGCCATGTTTCCATGCAAAGATGCAAATTAAATTGATGAAAAAAATGGAATATCACATAGCATATTTGCATATACTGTGATGGACTGGCGACCTGTCCAGGGTGAACCCCCGCCTCTCGCCCAATGTGTGCTGGAGACCCTGTGACCCCGAAAGCGAATAAGCGTGTTTGAAAATGAATGAATAAATGAATATTTGCAAATACAGCACCGTTTCCATCCAACGAGTCAAAAAAATAAAAAATAAAAAAAATAAAAAAAATCGCCACTTCCTGATAAACTAGCAGCAAATATGAAATGAAAGATGGCTGTGTAAGGAGAAGGCCTTTTTTCGTTTATAATAACTTACTTGCGTCTTAAAACTTGACGATGAAACACAATATGCAAAGTCGTGTCATCTTGCTTTTGGGAAAGCCACTTACAGTTTTGGGAGGATGACCAAAACATTTCAGATGTTGTGCAATAAAGTCAGTCTGTTAGTGCTGCCCCATTTCTGACGGAAAAACGCATTTCCATTGCAATATTTTCTGTCAATTTCCATTGGATAAATATTATTTTTTGTTGCATACCCATTTTTTTTAAATTGATGCACATTTTTCCATATCCTTCCGTGGTGTTTTAATGTGATATTTCAAAATGCGCATTAAAAATATGTAGATAGAAAATTGTGGATGAAAATTTTGAAGTTTGTCATTACCGTTGGTTAGGTTTGTTTAGATCTTTTGCATGTACTTGAGTGTATGAGATATGAATAAGGCTAAAAAAATGGTATCACATCACTTTGTAACAATTTTCACACTTTGTTTTTTTCTAAAGCAGGCTCCAATAAAACTCTTTTTGATCGAAGTGAAAACAAACTTAGAGTAGTGTTCTATCAGCTCAAAAAGTATCAAGTTCTTTTTTTGTTTCTCAGTTCATGACCCCATCTATTAAAATAAACAAGATAATACATTTTTTTAGGTAACTTTTTATTTTAATGAACATATTTAACTAATATGTTAAAAACTAATATGTTTAATAAAACTGATATATTTAAAAAATGTTAAAATAGACGCTGTTTGCATCAGAAATGCTAAGCCTAGACTTGTGCTGTGTGTTGTTGCCAGCTGTGTGTGAGAATAGAGAAGAACCCTGGCCTAGGTTTCAGCATCTCAGGGGGAATCAGTGGACAGGGAAACCCCTTCAAGCCCTCGGATATGGTAAGAACTCTCTCTGGCTTAAGGGACACCACAGCACACACAACAGCATGCTAATCCCAGCATTTCTTTCTCTGAAACGGCATCAACATGATGCTTTATATAGAGCAAAATCAAAGCCTTTTCTCCTCCATTTATAAAGTGTCTCTGTAGGGTTTCCATGGAAACATGCACTGCTGCAATGCACAACCTCACACACCAGCTGACTACTTTCTCTTTTAAATTCTTCTGCTTCTGCCAATATTTGCTGAAACATTGTTTGGATTTCTTGTAAAGGTAGACATACTTGAACCGTTTCATTCTGTTTGAGTTTCTATCCATTTGCATGCAAAGGGTAAATCTTGTAAGAATTTCTTATATAATTTATGCTTCTGGGATCTCCTTGTGAGCCCTGCAGAAATGTAACCTCTTAATGGGTTTTAAATGTGTGGCTCTTAGAAAACGACTGGATTTGTGTGCAGTGCACATACTGATGGGTCCCACAGTACAGATTTGTATGCTTTATAATCTCTGCCTTCTTTTGTTTGGTTTGCAATCGCTTGATAATCACAATGGCGTTTACACAGTCCCTTATAGATTCCCGGGAAACATTAGAAAAAAATCGCATCCTTAATAAAAGGCAAAGATTCTAAACCATCGTCACCATGTGGTTCCTAACCTCATATCACTTTTGACTTATAGGGTATCTTTGTTACTAGGGTACAGCCTGATGGACCTGCTTCCAGCGCTCTTCAACCAGGGGACAAAATTCTGAAGGTAATCCCACCAGCTGTGACAATGCATCCCCCTCTTCACTGCCAGTGGAGGGCTTTGCATGGGGTGTTTATTGTCTGGTGTGTCTTTGTGAGTGTTTCAGGTGTGCATGGACTTCTGTTGCATTTTTTCAACAGTGACATGCCGTTTTTTTTTTATTTTTTATTCAAGCATCAGGTGTTTTGAAATTTAAATAGCATGGAATGGTATTTTTAAATCAATAATGAATGTGATACATGGCTTTAAAGCGGTCATTAGTTGTGTTTATCTCTTCCTTGGTTGTCTTCACTAAGGGATCTCACTTGAAAATGATCGCAGTTATAAAACAATGAGAATATTATACAAAAGAAGAATATCAACAAAAGCTTTTTAGTGATTCGTTGACTTTAATCAGTTAATGCTCTGATTGGTCACCAGTTCTAAATATTCATAGTCCAGCACAAGTGATAAAAGATGAGATAGAGAGCAGAGTAAAGTTATAGTCTGAAAAAAATGGGAATGAAAGGAATACTCGAGCCTTGTAACCATCATCAGGCGGTAGTGTACTCGAGAATGTGCCCCCGATAATGTTTGGTGGGGGTATAACGGTTGGTTCAATTTGATCTTGGAGTCATCCTGAGACACAAGTTTTGAGCCTTTTGTCGTTAAACTAGTGAGCGAGTCCTAGAATATGCAAATCCATGTGAAAGTCGAGCTGACAATAGTCATGAAGAGGGGGTTAAAAAGCAAGGTATGTCCCTGAATAATACAGATCTTTCCCATGGACTATTCGACTAGTCTTACACGCTGCTCTTCCAAGGTCCGACTCTCCACTCTCCCATTGACGGACAATGGCAGAAGGGGATAAAACTTTGATCATTATTACATTAAAAAACTCTTAAATGAGTTTTAATTCATGCGAAACATTATGTGTAGATGTTCATAAATGAAGGTTGTTTCACACGAGGTCTGTGACATCACCCAGAGGTTTCTCATAGAGGATGCAACTACAAGGCTCAAATTGTTCTCAAGTTAATGAGAAATAAAAAAAACAAATCACTCCCGTCTTTTCTGAAGCTCAAATTAGTGATATGAATTAAAAACGTGTCGGTGCCAGTCTAGATTTGAGCACATTTAATATTGTGTCAATGGGAATCTCAAGTTGTCAGTTAAAGAACAGCTATGGTCACTTTCTGTTAAACATAAGCTATAAACCCCTATAATTATTTTACCTATACATTACAGGTTCTTTATTAATAACAATTTGAGGCCAAAATGTGCAGGAACCAGGTGCTGATGTGACAGCAAGCAGGAGTCCGCACATGCTCAGAAGTGATGGTGTGCAGAGCATTGACCAGATAAAATTAAACTTAAAACAAAAAAGCAAATGGAACTTGTTCCTGGTATAGATAGCTATTGACAACAAAATAAGCTGGATTTTTGCCTTGAAGGAACCTCTCAAAATTTTGTGTTTAATTGTTTGCTCCATTCACACAAGTTGGTGAAACAATAAAAACTTGGGCTTCTCAGCTCATGACCTCTTTAAGATCACTAAATGAAAGTAAATCATCGAATTCATCAAAGTGAACAGCCCTAGTTCATTATTAACTCAATGGAGATTGAATCTGATCTTGGAAAGTAATAATCCTTTAATAATATTAAGTAAAACTTGAATTAATACATTGGAAGAAGTCTTGTAGATCTTTATTTACTTGATTGAGGGCACTGTAAGAATTACAAGTCCATACTGTTTTACCAAATCATGAATTAATTTAAAGTTTGACCATGTCACATTTTGTAGAACAAATCAGGTTAATTTTCCTGCCAAACCTGATAATATCCGGTGGTTTTATTCCATATCTAAAACCTAAAGGTCTTTGCACACTGAAATCCCAAATGTCCGTCAGAAACAATCGTACGATCAAAAATTCCACAATTATTACACAAACACACTGCCTCCGTATAAGTCGTCTGATTGAATCTGAACATTTTTTTTTGCATTTCTTGGATGCTATTTCAAATGGGTTTGGTCCTTCTGTGTTTCTGTAGGTAGGCAATTGTCATTGGCATCAGGCGTGACGTGTGTCTTAACACAGAGCTTTGTATGATAAACAAAACACAGATTCTCAGATTTCTCATGCTTTTCCATAACTTTCCATATCATGCGTTTCCATAACTTTCAGCAAGGCAACGTCCTGAAATAAATGTAACATTTTCAGGATATTTCCTTAGCTCTTTGATAAGGAGGATACATTCATCCTCTTCGCATTCTCAGGATCAGATGAACCCAGTATTTCATTTTCCCTTTTTAGCAAAAGGGAGTTTATCAGAAACTCATCATCACTGCTTGAAGATGCTTTTTTTTCTTTTGCAATTGAAAAATATCAAGTGTGCAAGGCTTGAGGACAAACATTTTCCAAGATATTTTTGCATGAATACGCAACGAAAACTTCGAACTTCGGTGCGCAAAGACCTTTTAAAATGTATATTAAGACAATAATAATGTCACTAAAGACAATTTACTCCATTGCCTTGTTAAATTTTATATTTTACATGAACCAAGATAGTTGAAATTGATCAGCGTTTTTAAAGATCGGCAGAAAGTTGAAGCTCGTTCAGGACTTAGTTCTCAGTATCTGTGTGTTTCTGTCAGTGTTGGCCTTAGAATCCTCCATTGAGATCAGCTCAGCTCCTTCTCTTTCCACAGATCCCGAGTGTCTAAAGAGCAGCTTCTCTTCTCCTTCTCTCCTTTTACAGCATGATCTGACGTCTGCATCTCTCTCTATCTCCTCTGTGAGCTATAGGCCTGTTCCCTCGCTCCCTTCCTCCCCTCCTCTCTGCCTGTGACTCTACATTTTAGTTTACCATGTGCTTCGTTCTTGCATTGCAGGCTAATGGACATAGTTTCTTACACATGGAGCATGAAACGGCAGTGTCTCTTCTGAAGAATTTCCCCAAAACTGTGGACTTGATAATCTTAAGGGAGAGCACAATATAAATATTTTTGTAGCTTAAAGACTTCTCATCCAGACGGAACACAGAAACTTGTACATGATCTTTTTAATCTAGGAGAATTTTGCCTATTGCTGGACCAATGGCAAATCCCAGTGCCAAATGTACACTATAGAGGACATTCTGTATCTAATCATGTTGCTTATGGCTTAGACATTCTGCTCAAAGATACAAGGGTTGAAATCTTTTTCTCGATGTTGTGGATATTCTTTATCTCAGCCCGTGGCTGTGAGTGGGTGTATTTATTTCTGCTCATTTATATGCTGTATTATTTTGTACCTATTTTTCCTAGCAGCTTTTCTCTTGGAGCATGAAAGCACATCTGCTTTGAAGGACATTTATCCACCATAACACTGCCTCAACTTTGTACATGCCTTGTGTAAATATATACATTTACAACTCAAATGTGATTCGAGAGGAAAAAGCGAAAGAAACGTGTCCTGGTGACATTTCAAATGCGTCGACAAGCTTTTGTTGCAGTTTAACAGTGGTTCCCTCCTCAACATTGAGGTAAAAAAAATGGCCAATTTCAACTATAGACAAAAGTCCATTAGGGGACAGTTACTCTGAGCAATACTTCTTGACTTTGGAGGCTTTCCTACAGCGCCCTCTGGTGGTAATAAACCATTTTCCTAGCTCGTATTAAAACAATTCACTGTGTAATGTGGTTTTCCAATCAGTGCTGGAAAATAATTTTTCCAAACACAACTAATAATTTACTCCAGTGGCTTTGGTTGATGTGCTGCTTTAAAGTTTGATATTTTAATGTAATTACAATGAGAATTAAAACACACTGGGCTTTACTGAACAGAGCATGTTTTCATTATGTATTTGGTTTTATTGGGCTATTTATTAGGGGTCTCTGTGTTTTAAACACCTGATTTTACATTTCTTAATGTTTGTTTTTATTATTTCTAAGCCAGATATTTCTATGATAAACAGTGCCAGACATTCTCCTGAAATTATGCTAAAAGTGTAGCACTTGAACCCTCCGGGAGCCACCAATGAGCCACTGCTTCGAGCTTCAGAGAAAGAAGAGTATGATGATGTAATTACCTGTGCAGATTCTATTGTGAAAGAACATTTGATAATGATTATTTTTACTAAATGTTTTCAGAGGGTTTCTAATATATTGATATAATTAGCTAAATATTGTTACATTTTATAAACAAAAAAAAAAACAATACGTTTGATGATCAGAGCTCAATAGCGAGGGATGGAAACACTAGGATCAAATATGTACAAATTCTTTCTAAAGTAAATGTGAATTTCTGTTAGAAACATATATGTGTATATGAATATACAAATGGTCATTTTTGTATGTGTTTAAAGACCTAATGAATATAAAAGGTAATATATGGTACTATTCAGTCTAATTGCAGTATTGATGTAAATAATAATGAATGGAGACATTTCAATATTTATTACAATAGATTGTGAATGTATTTAAAGCTTTCTGCAGTATTACGATATAATGAACTTGAATGCTGTTTTCTTTTGTGCAGAAGTAATTATATATAGAATAAATGATTCAGTTTGGTTCAAAAGGTTAGATCCGATTTATCACATCCTTCATTTGCACATGCAAGTTTACTCCTTTCGGTTGGGTTTTCTGTATTACTGCAGTTTGTAATCGAGGACCTGCAGCATATTCTGTGTCTAGAATGCATTTCGCAAATGATGTATGTACAGATTGAACATAAATTTTAGTTTCAAATTCTAAACTTGTATAAAAAGAAGATGAGAGTTCAATGCTGTTCAGCTACTATTGGAGCCATTTTCGGCTTTCGAGTACAGATTTTTCAGTATTTAAGAGGTGTTTTCAAAAATGTATCTTTATTGTATAAATAATAAAAAGTCACCATTGTTATTAATGTTTTCTGTGATCTTTACAGCTAAAATATTTAAACACGATATGGTAAACATCACGAAATGCTTCACAATATCCATAACGTTTTTTTAAATAAATCATCTGAAATAAAAACCTTCATAAACTCAATTTAATCAGGGTTTCTGAAGGTTACACAATGTATTTTTTTTTTTACTTTTTAAGACCATTAAGAATCCAATTTAAGACCTATATCATACTTATGTTCATCTAACCAACAGCCATAAACTATAAAATATATCAAATAAAAATCACTGTAAACGGGAAAAAAATTACATGACTACATTTTCTCCACCAACATCTTATTAAGATTTAAAAAAGTCCCAGAGTCTTAGATAAAAAGGAATGTAACATTGCTTTGACGTGAATGTTTTGTTTCCCAAAATATCATTAGTTATGAACACTTAAAAAGAACTGAAGATTAACAACCAAATGTTTATGAAGGATCAACAAATACATAATTTCTGGTTGTATCATGTTTTAAACATGTCATACACAAAGCTATATTGTACATTTCACTTATGACATGAAATCGAACATGAAACTATTGACTTTTGAATTTTTCAACCTTTAAAAATAGCAAAAAAAAAATTGATTTTTTGCCATCTTTGTTAAACAGCCAAATATGAAATCTTTCTCACTCACATTCGATCTGAAGTATGCTGCAAAATTAAGCCCTGTGAAAAATTATTTAAGACCTACAACAGGCAATTCTTTTTTTATCATTTTAATGTTTTACATTTAAGGCCTAAAATAGACTTTTTAAGACCCCACAGAAACCCTGTTCACTAAAACTGATTAGAAACTACGTGTAAAAGTTTGGTCAAGACATAGTTTGATCATGTAATTTCATCCAGCCTCTAGGGGGCAGCAATACACTTTGTAAACTCGAAAATTAAGTATTAAAGTGAAAGATGTATCTTGTTAGAGCTCTGCTCGTTTTCTCATAAAATGTTCTTGTACTGCTGTTTCTCCTGATTTTTTACATTATGAAGCTCCCAGACAAAACGTATTGTTCCATTTATGTATCGCAATATACCTTTAACCCCCCATCAAACACTAGATCATGAATTCTAAAATGTATTGTGTTTGCAAAGTGAAAAACAAAGTGTGCTTTGCTCTTTTTATTACAGAACTTTGTGTAGATATTACAAGAAAAATTACAAATTGGTTTTTGTTTCGGTTATATATAATAGTGGGTAAAATGACTTGTTTAACTTGATCAAAATGGACAAGCATCACAGCACTTGAACTTTAAATGAAATGTAAACATCTACATGGGAATGCGACTTCTGAGATACTCGAGGATTGCGTCTGTCCCTTTTGAAAGGATGGCAGCTCTTGGATTACGGAATGGATTCCCATCAAGCATCAGAGCCCTACAGACAAGAAAATTAATCTCCTCATGTTAAAGGAACAGGATGAAATCAGTAACGCTGGAGATTGGAAGTCATTGGTTTTCTGGTGTCTTCATTTACTGCCACGTTTTCATTCGTGTCATGTATGTTAAGTCGGCTTGAAACCGAAAGAAAGCATGAAAGAACACCGCTCACCTCAGACTGGTACAGTTGCCAAGCTCTGGTGGCACTTGCATGATGTCGTTGTTGGACAGATCGAGAGTCGACAGCCTATTTAGCGTCTGTATTTTGATGGGGTCAATGCCACCAACTTGATTGCTACTAATTAAAATGGTTTCAAGGGAAGAGATGTGGTACAGCACTTCAGGGAATGACTTGAACCTGCGGATAAATGGAATAAACTCGAGTCAAACACTGCTGAGGGATCACATACAGATATATTGTATACACAAAGGGGTTTATGATTACAAGAGTGTTTATGAAAGTGCACATGGCATTTACATTAGTTCCAGTTAACTATTAATATTAAGCACTGGTTTTCAATGGTGGTCCTCAACTGTAATGAGATATGCTTGAGGAGTGTGTGTGTGTTGCCCTGTGATGGACTGGCAAACTGTCCAGGGTGTACCCCTGCCTCTTGCCCAAAGTCCGCTGGAGATGGGCACCAGCAGGGAAAGAAGATGAATGAATGAATGAATGTTTGAGTCTCATGCTATTGAGCAGAAAAATCCAAACTTTACAAAACTCAGCTGTTTTACCTGTTTGACCCACTGGTAAAAAAACAAAACAAAAAGGAAAAAAAACAACAAAAAAATGTAATAGTTATGACTGTCTCTTTGTCATTTTACCAGAATGCTTACACTAACTAGCATGTTGTTTACGTTTACCCAAATGATTGCTGTGCTGCATCATCACATGACGGCTGTTAATTACTACATTTATTTTTTTCTGATTAAAGTCCATCAAAAATTGTCACTTCAAATAGAAATAAAATAAGAACACAAATTCAGCACTGGCTATATCTATATCTCAATTTAATGACCCCAGGTAACAGGTGGGAGTGACATTGGCAGTGGGTGTCAACTTCAATTCCTCAAGATGTTGACTCTTTTTCAGTTTAGTGGGCACTCTGGGACATTATATTGGGTTTTAGACATTTAAACGCAGATTGGGAAAAAACACATTTTTGAACGGAGAGTACCTTTAAATATACAATATGCAAGACTTTATTCAATTATGTGAAATCAGTGCATCATTGACCTCACGCATTATCTGCCTGTGATCTTCCAGTTATTCAAAACCCAGCTTGTGGTTTGTGATTATGTCGTAATTACAATTATAAAACATCTTCAGCAGCAATTAGCACATGCTTGGCAAGAACAAATGCGACTTCCAGAGGTGAAGCAATTAAGTGCATTTTTAGGCGAAACATTCTTTTGGGTTTAATTTAAAGGCCAAAAACAACATTTAAAGCAGTTGAGGATGGCCATAAAACACCTACCTATTGAAAGACAATATGATACTCTGCAGCATAGTAAGCCCCTCCAGCTCCATTGGCAGTGAGATCAATAGATTGTTTCTAAAGAACAGTTACCAGTTCAGTACACTTGAAAATGTAAAAAAATAAAAAAGTCACAACTTTGGTAAGTTTACTTTTGGTGAGTAAAAAAGGAAGTCCACAATCAAACATTGAAAATGAAAACAAGAAATTCATTTTACCTGAAATCAATGTGCACCAGATGATTTAACTGGGAAAAGTTCTTCGGAATGGTTGTTAGCTTGTTAAAGCCAAGGTTAACATCTGCCAGAGTGTCCTTTAACTCCATGATTCTACAGGAAAAAGCACAAATTTAAGTGTTCTGCAGATCTCTGATCGCTCTTATAAAAAGGACGACAGATGTTCCTTTGTAACTAGTTAATACATTTGTAGATTTTAACGTAATAATTGCTGGGAGTACTTTGAATTAAACAGCTTTGACAAACCCAGGTTTATGAGGACTTTCTCTCAGTGGAAATTTGTCCACTGCCTCATTTGTGACCAGCAGAAATTAACAAGTGGTCTATTGGATTATAAACAATATCAGCACAACAGGGAAAAAGTGGATGACAACATTTTTTTAACCATCAACCAGTAAATGTAGCCATTTTCTTCCAGACTGATTTAATTGGCACAGACCAACACCTTTGGTAAAAAATACAGAAATATAACAGATATACAGTTTATTTGAAACCAGTGTTGATTCCTGTTTGTTGTAGAAAGTAAGGATTTAAAAAAATGTTTCATATCACTATAATAAAGTTATTCTATTGTTTAGACATGCATAGAATGAATACGCCCGCTGCAACACATGTTCCATTTTAGCAAAAAGAGTTGAAGACTCTGGGAAGATTTTTCTAATTACATCAAAGTAATGGACACACACTCAAGTTTCATTCCCTTTTAATGATTTGGTCACAGTTGTACCTGTTTGGAACAGCAGTCAACTGGTTTCTGCTGAAGTTCACAGTGGACACGGGGCTCTCATCAACTGCATCAAACACTTCATCTGGAATCGATGCCTCTTGTTTCTCACTGAGAAAATCAAGCTCATTTAGGGAAAGCATCCAAAATTCTGCTTTCAAAAGTTCAAGTTGTACCTGTAGTCAAGCGTTTTAAGAGTTTTGATTGCGTGGAGGTTAACTTTAGCTTGACTGGGAAAAGTCATTGCGGTTTTTGGCTCTTCTTTCAAACCCCCATCGGGCTGCTCTACAAACACAGGAGAACCCCTCAATGAAGCAGGACTTCGCAGCTACACTGCATCGTACAAACTTTGCTCACCAACATACCTTGAATTCGGCTTCTGAGATATTTCATGAATTCACCCGTTCCTTTCTGCAAAGAATAGATTGTAAAACTCATCTGAGATATTTCCCAGCAATGTCTAAGATCAACGAGAACAAAGACGGGATTTTTGCAGCAGTGACAAGGTGAGTGCTCACAGTCAGCAACTCTCTGCGGATTCCCCTCAGTGGATTGCCCTCCAGAGCCAAAGACTTCAGCTTGGGTAATGTGCCAAGTTCACTCGGAAGACTGTGTAAGAGAAGAGGAAGAGCCTGAATTCTATCATTACCTGGTAGAAATGACAAAAGAACAGCATTACATTCAATCTCAACACACTCTAAGCACCTGCTGATTTCATTGTTCGTAAGATCCAGGCGCTCCAAGCCTTGCAGGAGGGTTATATCTTCAGGAAGGCTTTTCACCTTATTGTCTCTTAGCTCCAGAAAACTCAGAGCACTCAGATGCTTCAAATGCTCTGGCTCCAAAACTGAAATCTGATTGTTCCCGCAATGAAGTTCCTTCAAAGATGCACAGCAACAGCTTTGAATAACTATTTTCAGGAATCCATCCGTTCCTTTTTGGGGATATAGCTTACCTTAAGTGCTTTACAGCAGGGCAGTTCCGGCAAATACTGTAGCTTGTTGTGTCTTAAGCAGAGCTGCTCGAGGGAATCCATCTGAGCCAGAACAGAAGGAATGCTCTCCATCTGATTGCGGGAACAGTCCAGCATTCTCAGATCTGCGAGGTTACGCAAAAAAATAAAATAAAAAGAGTTCATGAGTCAACCCATAAATGTGACACAACCTGCTACAGCTAACGCTTACTTTTCATCTCGCTGATGGCACGAGGGAGGCTCTTGATCTTGTTGCACGACAAATTCAATTTCACAAGACTTTTAAGGTTTGCTAGACTTTCTGGAATGTCTGTTAGATGATTGTTCGAAAGATCCTTACAGAGAAAAGAAAAGTGGAAAACAAATGCTTTCAAAACAAAAATGACATTTAATAAATTTAATGAAAAATGCATTCACGGAGAACAGTTTAAAAGAATAAACACATCATCAGTGTACGAAATATCAACATTGTGAGATTTTCCTCTGATATTATAAATCCAAGGAATTAATATGGAAGCTCGTAGATAATTTTTTTTTATGTAAATGCTACTGGTCTATTTAGATTCAATGATTAATGCTAATTTAACTGTCAAACACTTATTAGCTCAGGTGGTATGGAAAATTAAATTCTATGCATTTCTATTCCTGGTCAATTTCTCATGATTTATTGTAAAGTTGAGAAAATAAAATTTAAAAACACAACAAATTCACTCACAAGATCATCCAAGTTAACTAACTTCCCCAGATCAGGAGAAATCTGTGCAATCATATTCTGCTGCAGATGGAGACATCGCAGATTTGTAAGCCTCCAGAGACCTGGAGGCAGTTCTGTCAGTTTATTGTGGCTGCAGAGAAGAACAGTCATTAATTCAGTCCATCAATCAATAAAGAGAGGACTTGGTAATCGCAAAACCATGTGTTGGTTAGTTCTGCACCTCAGTATTAGCTTCTGAAGTTGCTCTAGATCTCCAATTGAGTCTGGAAGCAAACTCAGTTGATTGTCGTGAATCTGGAAAAAGCGGACAGACACATTTTGTAAATCTTACCTTTCAATTGCCAGATATAAAACCTTTCACGGGGCAACATGAAAGCACAATGTGTAAGACTAATCAAATTAGGCATATAAACAATTTCAAGCCCAATATTGATTTTATAAACATTCCAACAAACTAGACAGACAAAAATTATGTCCAAAATTCAATTAAATTTTTGTAATCAATATATTTATTGTTTTTTACTTCAGGTAACAGAAAACAAATGTATCTTAATATTATTGCCATGATACCATGATTACTTATTTAAAACCTCAAAAAGGTAAATATGAGAGTTAAAGAATTTTTTTTCTTCTACATTTTATTTTTTGTATGTATTTTTTAGCACAGCAAGAAAATATTTCCTATTATTTTTTTTATTCTGGAGTAGGGATGGGTTGATAACCGGTTTCAAAATTTACAACGATTTGAAAATGTTTCAAAACCGTAAACAAAAAAAGATTTACTGTTACTACGATATGCATTTCAAAGTGAAAAGCGTGGACATATCCTCCTGAATAAAGAATGTGATAAAAAAAGAGCAATGTGAGCAAATTATGCAGTGCTCCGTTGGCAAAAAAAAAATTGTTTTTGTACCCAGACATTTTAATAATATAACAATAGAACAAATATAACATTGTAGAGCAGTAGTTATAATACCGTGATCAATACCAGTCAGAATCTTCTAGTGGCCAATGACTATTCTAGAGAAAGTCTGATTTCTTGTAGATGTTTAAAAAGCATCAAAAAAAAAAAAAAACTGCTGAGGTCAATATTACTAATCCAATTAAACTAAGAAATTATTACTTTGGCTTTAAAGCAAACTAATCTAGTTTGGGTTAATAGTGCAAATCTAGTTTGCACTATTAACCCAGCATTTAAATTACACTTAAGACTTGATTATCTAACAAAACAACTAGTAAATAATGTGATGTGATCGTTGCAAAAAAAAAAGAAAGAAATAAACAACTCCAGGCTCATTTCAAGTGTCAAAAATGAGTAAGAAGCATCATCTAAAAGTTTAAAGAGTGCAGAACAACAAAATGCAGAACAAGGCTTGCAGTGTAAGATTTTAAAAAACGGTGACAGTGTTGACTGCTTGGAAAAAGTGATGCACATTGTTATTCGTATTACAATCTACCTGAATAAACATTTATTTACACGCTGTGTTTATGAAATCATCTTTTTGTTAAACATCACTTGGTTAAAAGTGCGATTTCACAGGGAGGGTTATGTCTTCAACTGTAGATGGTTTAACAGGAGATTACTTACATCTAATGTAGTCAAGGCAGTGAGTAGCCTGACATCTTCTGAGAGAGTCTGGAGTTTATTAGAGGACAGCAGCAGCTTGGTCAGGTCAGTTTGCTCCCACCAGCGATCTTCAGCTCCAAATGAGAGGTTCTGCTGAGCTTCTGGAGGGGTATCTAAGTTCAGCCTCCAGACACTCGGAGGCACTGTAGTCAAAATAATCACAGATGAACCACGTTTTAGCAGCAACTAGTTTATTGATGCTCGTAAACATTTAATTCGTATTTCCCAAAATTGCGGTCAGTGGTACTTTTATTTAGAATAATTGGACTTCACTAGTAGCGTTTAGTCGTTAGGTTAAACACGTGATAATACTACCTTCAGTTAGACCGCGCCCAGAGAGATTGAGCTGGCCGCTCTTTCTGGCGGCTTTTAGGAGACCATTCGGAACAGGACACTCTTCTTTCTGTTGTCTGAATCCTGCTCTGGAGTCCGCGTGTGCACCTCTTTTAAAACGAGACATGAGAGCGGTGTAATATTTTTATATCACCTGTGCTGAAAAAAAAGGTACAACGTGCTGAAGTTAGCTACTATTATCAGAAACTATAAAAACAGACCGTCGCTTTTTAAAATAAAAGTCCTATTAACGAATGGGTTTTACACAAATAATAGCGTTTGTCTTACGTGAATTATTTTCTATATACTGTACAGGAAAATAATTATTTATACTTTTTTAAAAATAATTTTATGTTTACACACACACATACATGTTCAACTACATTAGATTTTTTTTTTGCATTATGCTCAATTTTTTATACATCATTTATGAAATATACACGTGGCAATTTATCAAGCTAGTTAGATTAATGTACTGGGTTCCTCAAATTGTAATACTTTTTCAGCGATAGCGCCACTGTATAATTTAACCCGCATTTACGTCACAACCACACATTTAACTAAATTTGAACAAATACATTTAACAAAAAAAACTAACTAAGATATTTTAAAGATTTGTTTTTTGCTATTGACGCAAATGATTATAATGTACAAAGCTGACAAATTCACCAATGCTTTAATTAATTAAATTGGATACAAACGCTGTTTCTTCAAGTTCCTTGAAGCCATGCTTTATCACCCATATGTTCCAAAAAGAAATAGACAAACACCATTAGTTTCATAATGCTGGTTTATTTAGAATAAGATACAGTATGTTGTAATACTTGAGCAGACGCACTGGCCTGGCAACTAAATATTAGTTATATCTCAATCATTCCATTAAGAAATTAGGCAGTAAAACGACATTCACGTGTCAGCACATATACACTGATATGGTATCTGAACAACATCTAAAATATATCTCTCAGAGAAATCTTTGTATAAAGCAGAAAAGCAATACTTTCGTAGCTCGTATCAAAAGAGTACATGCTAATGTCAAAACAAAAGGAATACCTATTATTACACAACTATAATCTAGTCTGGTGAAATTTCATACAAAGTAAAAGTCAATCTAGATTTAAGACATGATTTTCTTTAAATGTCAAAATGAAATTGACTTTAACAAGTCTAACCCACATTATTTCCACACATTAATAAAATAACCTTTAGGTTCATTCAGTAGTATGCCTCCATTGCTTGTTGGTTGTTGGTGCTTCAACAAAATCATTAAAGTGGAAAATGCAAGACACTGCATATTCCCTGATATGGCAGGTGCCTTCAAGTAGTTCACAATGTAATAAAACATTGGTTTTAAAAGCTGCAATAAACATTGTGCAATAAATATGTAACAGGCAAAGCATATGCACTGATATGGCACTTGCCCTCAGCAGTGTGTGGAGTAGAAATAATGCATTGGTTATTAATAAAGAAACAATTCTTCTTTTATTTGATTAACAGACTCAGTAAACTCTTTTTGGTTCCTAAAATAATGATTAAAATAAGTACTGTGCTTTTGAGATCTTATCAATGTTACAATGTACTATGTACCATTGGAATGAGATAAAAAGAGACCGCTATTGCTTAATTATGGCATATCTTAATATGTGGCAGCATTTTAAATAATGAACACAAATCATCTCAAATTCCTTTGACCCTTTGATAAATATCATAGGGTCAGAGGACAAGAGTAGAGCTGTGATGAAGATGACGGGTTACAGAACCCGCAGAGACAGCAGACAGCTCACAATGCACATCAGCACGAGTGAAGAACAGGAGAACACTGCGAGAAAACAAAAAACAATGTAGGATACTGAAACACAAAGGGATTCAAGCCAATGACAAGAGGAAGATAGTTTTGGATTAATTCATCACTATTAATTAGAGGTGTAACGATATAATATCGCAATACAAACTTTTCACAATATCTATCGTGGAGATTCTGGGAGATATCGTCTAGGACCTGTGAAGTGTACTTGCTTTATTATAAAATTAGTTCTCTCCATCACTTAAGAGTAGAAAAGATGACAATACAAATATTAACACTGCCCCCTAGTGGATGGATGGTATCAAATCCTGTTATGCAAATCAAACTAGACCCTAGCCTCCTTAGCTTTGTGGTCTCAAAACATTTTAAATTCCATTTTTTTTTTCAATGGAAAAGTTTCAATAGTTGGTTAAATATAGTGTAATAAAATATTGAAACAACTAAAGTGAACTTTAAAAATGTTCAAATTCAAATCTGAAAAAAAAGTGTGAGAGATATCATGCAGTTGTTTACAATTATTTTTTGCAGTTTTTTCCACTCAGTAGATTAAAATAACCACAGGCTTATGAATATTATTTATTAATTAAAACATGGTTGTAGTTAAAAAATGTCATATTTGGTATGCTACAAATGATATAAACGAGCTGAACAACCAGTATGAACACACCCCAGGCCATTACTATCTCCATTAGATAAAATGTTGTATTTTATTGCATAAGTCTTTGAATTTACTTTCAGTTCTTAAAATAAAAATATCGAATGGTCTTTTTTTATTGTGATGTGATGATTTTATTGGATTTTTTTTCTGTTATACGACTCTTTCAGAATCCAAGAGCAGAACAATGCTGCACCATAAATGGCAATTGTACAACTCACCCAGTTTCCTTCCAGCTGCATAATGGGAAGTGGCTGAAATTGCAATTTCCATTGACACCCATGTTAAACAGCTTGAGGTTTTGAACTTGTATTAAGAATAAGGTTGTTTTTTTTTTTTAATTTTATTTGCCCATATCTCACCCTTGCTCACAATTTTCCAAATTACGATTTCCCAGTAGTGATGAACTTCCATGGCTAGCTAAACATTATTTCACACAGTATAGTACCTTTAGGAGCAGCTGAGCATTCCATGGCTGTCAACGCATGCAGGTAACTCTGGCCAAGCCACTCCTCGTATGTCTTCTTCTCTCCCACCGCAATCAAGCTGATGGTGGAGTCTTTAAAAATCAGGTCAGACCCATCATAGGCTTTGGAGTCAAACATCTTGAAACCCAAAGTAGTTTTAACTCCAAAGAAACTCTGAAAAGGCATAAAAGAAGTTAAGAAGCAATGCAATCTCGAAACAAACAGAACTATCAGAGATGTGGAGTGATGGTAGTAACCTGGGCTTTGTCTAGAAGGCCAAAGATTACGTGGGGATTGGTATCAGGTCTAATCATTACAGCGTGGGACGGGACGCGTGCCAAGTTGCATTTGGTGAACTGGGTGACTTCGGCACGAGACTCGTGAGAACAAAGCAGCTGGAACGAGCGAGAATCTAAGCTTTCTGCCCAAGAATCAGTGTTGTTTCCTGCAAATAATGTTTGTTAAAACTATAAAATAACTGTCAAATTATCATTTAACACCTAACCTTTTAAGCATTTATAAACAAAATACCATCTGTGTTCTGGAAAACTGTTGAATGTTTCACAAATGCCACGTCACCCCGACCTTCAACAAGACATCTGGGAACAGTGAACAGTTCTCTCATGCAGATATAGATAAATACGTACAAATGCGGTTTAGTTCTGCCGTTCAGCCAAGAGCGTTACCTGAAAGCTCCATCATAGCCATCATACAGATCTTTGCCTTTGACACACTTGAACTGGCCACTGGAGTCTCCGATGCATTGCTCACAAAGATTATCAGGGAAACCTTTCTGATCTGCTCCAGGAACGCAGGCCGAATCCAAAAACCCTCCTGCAGCTGAAAGCACATTCACTCTCATTTTTGTCACATTTCAAGTCTCATGTCTGAACTTGACATCCAGACAACATAGACAAAGGTTTAAGACTTAAAACATTTTGATGCTGCTTTTTTATTAGATATAAAATATGTTTGTAGTGTCTGAAATTTGAGCAAAAAAAAAATCTAAAAATTGTTGAGTGCCTACGATTGTTTTTTTTTTTTGTATTCCAATACTTTCCCAATTACACTGTTATTCTGACGAAGAGAAGAAATTTAGTTTAGATTCCTACAGACAGAAAATAATTCACGTTTGGATGAGTTTCAGGAAAATAAGGCATTCCGAATGGCTCTTCTTTTTGAAAATAAACTGAGAAAGAATATGATCATATTAGCCCATATTCAGATGGAACTAATTTTCCAAACGACGTTTGAGTTAGAATTCGTTTCGGACGACGCCGGTCATGTCATGTGCTGAATCCGACAAGACTAACAAATCTGTTTGGCTTGCAATCTCTTGATTCGTGTTCAAGGTCACATGATCAGACTGTGTGGACTGCATTTCGTCATATTCATGTATTACATATATATTAACTTATGTCATATTAACATAATAACTTCAGGAATGAAACTAACCTCATCTGAAACTGATATTAATGTGACCAGTGTTTTTTTTTTTACGTTGATTATTTTAGCTCTAGTTCATTTTCTCTTTTTAAATCATCAAAGGGTTTCATTTTGGCACACCATAGATTGTACGGCAAGTTCACTGTTTCTAAAACACCCAATTCCGTATTCGGAATTTCAAACAGGGTTAGATTTCTCAGATGAACGTCAAGTTTGCTGAAAAACTCTAGGTCTTGTGAGAAAGAGAGCAGACCCCCTGTGAAACTAGTCCCATCCGAATAGTGCTTAACACGATTATAAACACTGTGAATCCTCTCATGTGCTCATCAAGCTTCTCCTCAGTAAATGTAGCAAATAGAGCCTGTTAACAACATACCTTGAGCTACTTGACATGTTTGGGGTCTGATGAGGCCTTTTTCAATCAGAACACCCATAGGAATGTTCCAGCCAGCAGTTCGTCCATAACCTGTGTGACAAGAGCGCTTGCTCTTGAGGTCACTGAATCTCTGGATGTCTCTGTTACTCTTCCTCAGAACAGCCACAGCATAATAAATGCTTCCATCTGAGTCTCCTAGAACAGATTATAAATGTGGCTTGTGAAGAATTCCTTTAGAAAAAAAAGTCTGTCCATGGGAATAGTTTTCAAAGGGTTCTCAAACATATCAGTAGATGCTGGAGTGTAATTTAATTAGGGCGCGAGCACCAAACGCGTGTAGAACCCTATTGTATTTGCTGAAAGCTGAAATTGTTTCTGTGCATTTTTGAGGGCCTATGCTTGTAAAGTCTCAGATTTTAATGCACACACACGCACGCACGCATACACATCGGAACTGGAGAAGTTTTACGTCTGATTGTGGTTCGAAAAGTGGGTGAGACAAAATGGCTCTATAGCGCTACCTAACATGTTGTACTTTCAGTTTGTCACACCCGAATGAAAATTGGCATGTTTATGTTACCAGGATACTTAAAATAAATAAGTAAACTCGGTATTAGCTCCACCAGGTGGCCAGATAAACACAATAACAGAAAAAAATAAGGCTAACTCACAGTGGCGGCTGGTGGTTCAGTAATTTGAACAATTCTCAATTGAATACATCTCAAAAGTAAGAATTGGCCATAGTGCCTAATGCAACACACTGGCCACCGACTGACGGTGGCTCCAGAGCTGCTCAAGTCTTTTAATCGCTGCTTGCAGCTTTTAATTTGGCTCACATTATTATTTTAAGTATTAGTATTAAGTTGCTTTAAGCTTCTAAATTGAAGGAGATCTTTGAACATAATATTATCTTACCTGTGTAGCTCTCACCAGCTGCTGGTATCAAACCATAACTTTTTCCTGCAGTATAGACGTAGCCTCCATCAAGAGTGATGAGATCAGCTTCCTTGTTCTGCAAGAGAGAATCAAGCTTTCGGAATACAGAAAAAATTCTGTATTCTGCTTTCTTCTGATGCCTTTTGGAAACACTGAAAAGCAGCACATCTTTAAAATAGTGGAAGTTTTTAGCAGCAATTACTGAAGAAAAAGTGAGCATATCAATGGAGAAAATTAAATTACTGTTGCCTTTCGTTTTCTGGTTTAAAGCAATAGCAAGAAAGACCTAAACAATGTTTATCACATTACAGCATACTTGAATTTTCTCCATACAATCCTCCACAGATTCGCCATAGACACACTGAATATTAGGAACAAGGTTTTTGCTTTTGAAAGCCACGCCCATGTCTGCACATTTTTGCTGCTCTCCATGAGACAGGACACACCACAGCAGTCTTGAGGGGACATCTATATGAATAAATAAACATCGAAGATCACAAACTTAACAGCCGTCATAGAGAATCAATTTCAGCATAATGTTATGAGGATCAAAAAGTGATTCACACCTGACTCTGAGCAATCGATAGCTTTCAGAATGTGATAATATCGCCCCATCCATTCAGTGTAGTTTTCACTTTCTGCTTGGATGAATTTGGTTGAGGCGTCACTAAACAATAAGTTTTCTCCATTAAAATTTGTGGAAGAAAACACGGAGAAGCCAGATTTTTGCTAAAATGAAAAAAGAAACATGGCAAAGTCAGATATGGAGGGGATGCTTTAAGGGATGCACTTTTTTGGTAAGTGAACGGTCTAAAATTCACATATTTTAATTTGTATGCAAACGTTTGGGCACCCCTGTACATTTTCAGGATTTTGGATAGTTAAATTTAAAAGTTAAATGTATCATATTAGAGGCAAACACTATGATTTTTAGTGAAATAAAAGAACAAGAATGAATTAATCTATTTTTTTACCAAATTTTGCCATCTCAGGCCTTTAAACTGTGCATCTGGTCTTCCAGTTCCGCACAATGTTCATCACAGTTGAAACTTAAATCTTTGAAACAGCTTTATGTGTCATTTCCTTACACCAGAGTTTTCTGGTCATCTGAGATCAAGTTGCCATTCTTTAGAGAAGATGCAAAGAGGATAAACATTTACATTTAGCCTCCTTTATATACTTTCTCATGATTGGATTCACCTGTGTATGGAGGTCAAGGGTCATTGAGGTTATCAAACCAAAATTTTATTGCCTACATTTATGCACATGCCTAATTTTGTTTAAATAATTATTGCACATTTTCCATAAATCATATTAACTTTATTTCACTACTCAAAATAGTGCTGTGTTTATCTCCTATATTACATATTTAACTGAAATTTATTTTCCAGACAACCAATGAATCGTAAATTTGAGGGTCCACAAACTTTTGCATACCACTGTATTGTATCCAAGTGCATGGTTCAGAATCAACAAAAAATATTAAGGATTAAATAATTACCTATACAAATGCAACAATTGATATATTTCATTACATGATCTAACCTGATGAATGTATTTATCAACATGTTTTATCACCCAATCCTTAGAAATGACATTTACAGGCAAATAATTACAAGTTAATGAATCATACCAAACCCTCATGTAACATGTTGTAAACCACTGGTCCGCTGATGTCGGGGTGGACGATGACCCCCCTCGATGGCACTCGAGCCAGATGACATCTTTCATAATCAGAGACAGGACTACGGGTACCATCACGACAAAGGAGTTGATAGTCCTCCGAGAGTAAGCCTTGAGCCCATGATTCCCCCTTTCCTGTGAACATTTGTTAAAGATTCTTTATTCATTTAAAAATAAAAAAACCTGCTTAATAAGCACTTGAATAGTTGTCTATATAAAAGCACTTACTACGTAATAATAATAAATCATTTAAAATAATATTTTTTGAAAAACAAAACAAAACAATAATTACAGTAAACGTTAATAAATACCGTATTTTTCACCATATAAGACGCACCCAATTTTAAATGAGGAAGATCTAAAAAAAAAAGATTCTGAACCAAATACTGTAGTAAAATATTTTATATCAACTGTGTAAAAGTTAACAGCAGTTTAAGAACAATTATATGCCAAACATGAACAGTCAGTAAACAGTAAAAGTAACAAAAAAGTTTTTATTCGAACCCCAATAATTCCTCTTCGTCACTGCTATCAGAAATGAGGAAGAACAGATCCACGTAGTCATTATCATCACTTTCTTCCTCACTGCTGTCAAATTAGATGTTGTCTTCTATTCCATCCAAGGCATTACTAATGCCACACTTCGTAAATGATTTTATAACAATGTCCTCCTTCACGGAGTCCTACGCGCTATGGTATGATCGACGAGATGGGAGATGACGTCAGTGCGCACCGCCGGGGAGTGTGATGGGAATTTTCCTATATAACACGTGTGTAGGAAATGCGTTGAGACTGCTAAATCTTTACAATAAATAGCTGCATTTGCTGTGTTCTCTCTCAAACGGTCTCCAGTGTTTATGATCAATTGAGAAGGTATATTTTTACCATAACAGGAGCTAGGCCGAAGCCGCAGCCTCTCTTACGCCTCTCCTACGGCCGTGACAGCCCTCCGCTCCGCGGCGCTCTGCATTTGCCGTATAAGACGCACCAACTTTCCCCCCTCAGTTTTGGGGAAGAAAAAGTGCGTCTTATACTGCGAAAAATACGGTACTTAAGTTTTGTCAGAGTTCTGTTCATGTTTATTTCCTGTGCGTGTATGTGTGTGTGGCGCTGTAGTTAAATTTCATGGCAAAGATCTAGCATCAGGAGTCTTCCTGTCTTGCTTGTGTTTTGTATGTTCTCCAGCCGTATGTAGGTTTTCACACCGGGCTGGAGAGTTGTTGGTCATGTGTTCTCCTGTCTTTACATCGTTTATCTTTTATTTTGTCACCTGTCATTGTTAATGGGTTCTCTGGGTACTCTTTATATTCTCCACATTGTGCTCTGTCAGATATTTATGTCATTTTCTTCAGCATGTACCTTATCTGGCAATGATGTCTTCCTCAAATGTGAAGTTTGTGTTGCTCCGAAAGTTTTGAGGTTTTGGTTTAAATTAGATAAATACAATGCTAACGTGTAGTACAGATATTATAAGGAGGAGAACTTTACCATCAGTGTTTTCACTGACAGTGTTGTGTTTGACAAAAGCCACATCACCCGAATCCTCAGCTAAGCACCTGAGAAGCACAAAATGTTAGTCACCAGATAACACAACATTGACAATAGTCCAGAAATAGTTCCATACCTGAATGCTCCATCATAAGCATAATATTGCTCACTGTTGTTCGGTTCACACTTAAATTGGCCTGAAGTGTCTCCCTTACAGAGCTCACATAGAGATGCAGGGTCATCTTTAGACCCTGGGATACAACTGGCATTAAAAAAGTCAGCAACCCCTAAAAGAAACAGATGCATATTTGTACTTTTTATCCTAAAAAAAAACAATCTGACATTTAAAGAGGTGACAGAGCACCTTGAGGGATGTCACAACCCATGATAGACATCCTTCCACTATCTATCAGATAGCCCAGTGGGACGTCCCAGCCAGCGGTGCGTTTCTTGCCAGTGTGACAAGATTTCTTCCCCCTCAGACTGTTAATGTTGATGGCTGTGTTAGTCCTTTTTACTACAGCAACGCCATAGTATGTTATTCCTTTTCCTGTGGTTGGTAAGAGACACTTATTTTGTCATGTGTTTTTTTTTTTTTTTTTACAAAAATAAATCCGACCTGAAAACAATCTCTCTCACTCAAATTTATCACTAACTCATTATTATTTGTATAATATAGTTTATTTTCTGTTACCCCAATTGATTGCATCAACATTCATAATGTATTAATAATCCATCAATTCCAGCTGTTGGAATTGACCTCTGACCTCTAAATGAGTTCAACACTGCAGCTTGCATAACGATCACTATAGAGCATTTCGAAAGCGAAGCAGTACAGACCATCTGCTCCAGATTCTCCTGCTGCAATCTTGAAAGCCGCAAGCTTGCCGATGTCGTATATGTCTTTGACACCAGCTGAAAAGGCATCAACTTCTTTTTTCTGCAAAATAAAAACAAATAAGAATCCTACATTCAAAAGATTTAGTTTCTTGATAATAACTTTATTTATGCTTTAATCACTTTATACACAGCATTTCAGTTGGCTTTCCTATGGCTCAGTCAGTAGAGCATTGTGCTAGCAACAGAAAGGTTGTGGCAGGGGCAGCTCTGGCCTATTTGGTGCCTTGGGCAAACATCTCCTTTTTTTGGGTCTGGCACTTCTGCGATCCTGCGCAGTCAGCAGCAGCATGGATGGTTATATATTTGTGGCGGATGCGGAGGGAGACATGCAAAAATTATTTTGAAACTTGTATGCAGTGGGTAGCACTGTGAACTTCCAGTTAGAAGGTTGCCGGTTCGAGGCTCGCCCGTGACCATCCTGAAAGGAGTTTGCATGTTCTACCATGCTTACGTGGGTTTTCTTCAAGTACCCCGGTTTCGGCCACAAAGCATATATAATTATTGAATAATTATTAATAAAGATAATAAAAATCTAAATTTCCATTAGGTTTGCATGTGTGTGTGACCCGGAAAGGGAATAAGCGGATATGGAAAAAAAAGGTATCATTTGTCTAATAAGAGCACTTGGGCTCTAGCATAGAGATGGTGAACAGCCACCCTTCCCTCTCCCGCTGCACCACCCCACGCCAGCAGGTACCATCAAGCGGAGGGCGATTTACTCCCCAGAGTTCCCAAATCCCCAAATGGGATTTATAAACCCAATTGGTGCCTCTGTAGTCCCAAAAAGTGCTAGCAAGATGTGCTAGCAAAAAGTCCAATGCCAGATGATGCCGCCTCCTCTTTGTAAACTCTACTAAAACCACAATCTGCTTCTAAAGATGACTCCAAATACATACTGAACCAACTAATAATACATTTCATAGCTTGGCATGAAAATAATCTGTTAGCTCTGGCAAACATTGGAGCAACAGATCTGTACTCAACACCAGTGGATAATGCTGGAAAATGTTGTCTACTAGTAGGTGCTTGATGGCATTCTTCAGCTTTCCGTTGTCATTTACATCTACCAATTCTTAATCTGACATCCTTATAGCTTAATCCTATATGTTGGTCTCTTTTCTGATTAATATATGCTGATAATTCAAAACTGTTGAAAACTGCCTTGAAAATGACTCCTAATATAGTATTTTTACATTTTACATTCTCAACTAAGAAAAAAAAGGTCAATGTGAGGGTTATCATATGCATACACTATACTGTATGTGTAACATCGTTTGTATAAAAAGGAGGGGGGAAATGATTTTGTTTAGGGCTTACACACAGTCAAACTTACAGTGAGTTTTTGGGTGCATTCTGCCCTGGACGAGGCGGCGACGCACCGCAGCGCAGGTCGAATCGAAGCACTGGCAAAAGCTTCCGCCATGGCTTTACATTTGGATTCCTCCGCCACAGAAATAGTGCACCATCTTATTGTACTTTGCCCTGCCACTACAAAAAAAAAAAAAACATTATTACGTTCCTTATTAAAAGCTTTAAACTCAAAATAATTTCATAAAAAGACACACATTTTGGTCTTATTAAAAGTTCGACTTACCATACTTGGTGAGTGCAAGCAATACGAGTATGAAAGCCCTGGTATCCATCTCTGAAAATAGACTGCGATTGAGATGTCACTAACTTTTTATCTGAGAGACTGTGGCAAAGTCCAGACCACGGCTCACTCCTTCGACATACATAAAACTAGACGGGAAATAGGACGTTATCATAAAAGACACAACGTGCCGGTCGTGAAATTCAGGATACCTGGAGTTTAATGCGAGCCGACATCAGTGGCCTGCTCAGACTGCACGTCCGAGGTACAAGGTGCACACAGAGGGGTCTTTCATTCTGAGAAGCTCCTCCTTTTTCCAGAAGATCGTTTCAAAAACAGTAAGCCCATGTGAGAAAACTTTTCTCCATGAAAAATGACCACACGAACTGCTTTAAAAAGTCTCTGAATAAACATGTTACAGCTTCACTGGATCCACTTAAAACAAGAAGGCAAAAAACACCTAATCGTCCAAAAATTAATTAGATACCGCCACATTTAAAAGTATGAAATGATCTGAATATAAAATGTATTAAGGACAAAATGAATGTTAAATATTGATATTAAAATATATTATATTGTCATGTAAATCACTTTCATACATACAAGTCCCTGTGTTGGTGGCTCGGGGGTCCTTCGAGTTAGAAGGTTGTTGGTTCGAGGCTCGGTGGTGACCTTCCTGTGAATGTGTGTGAGTGTTGCCCTGTAATAAACTGGTGAACTGTCCAGGGTGTGACCCCAAAAGGTAATATGCTGGTTGGAAAATGAATGAATGAAGTCCCTGTGTTAAGACAACACATGAAGCTAATACTTTGATACTAAATCAAGTTTGCTATTATTATATTATATTAGTAAATTATTATATAATTATTTTATAATACATTTTTGCTTTCAAACTAGCATCAATTCTTATTGGTACACTTTCAAGGAAACCCACCAAGACAAACACTGTTCATTACATAAGATATCCAGTATGCAATTAGCTCATAACCCAGGTACAAACTTCATCTAGAGTCCAGAGAAATCTGACCAGAAGTGGCCTTCATGGAAGAGTTGCAGACAAAATGCCATACCAAATACAAAATAATAATAATTTTTGCATATTTTAAATGTTTTTTTTTTACCCGTCACCAAGACATGCTTTAAATGCAAATTGTTGAATAACATGCCACAATATTAACATAGATTATGACTGGTATTCCTTTTAGATTTTAAATTTAATATCAGATAGAGAAAAGTGGCAGCAGTGTTTGAAACCCATCATCTTTTCCACAATTTTATTCTTCTACAAATACATGTTAATTTCAGGTGATACAACCATTGACCAATCGAAACTACAGGCATTTTTGAAACTTGTATGCAATAAAATTTTTTTTAGATATCAGTATTTGATACAATCCTCTGGTAATCATAATGCATGAGCGAATAAAACAAACACAGAATACATTTGAGAAAAAAAAAAAGTTTTATTAGCTGTTCTCCTTTTGACAAATGGAATCAAGTTGGCAGATTATGTACAATATCTAAGTCAAAATAAAAAAAGCTTTAGAAACAGCCATAATGACTAAATAGAAAAGTAAACGATCAGAAAACAATCATCTCCGAGATGTATGGAGGAAGGAAGTCGCCAGAGCATCCCTTGCTCGAGTGTTAAAGGCTTGTAGATTCCGCACTCACGAGCAGACATGCACATGGAGGTCGGAATCTCACCCCGCCCTGAAATACAGATCATGCTAAGATTTTCATCCATTAACCTGGAGTGAATTTAGAGAAATAAAATCCCTAATGGGTCAAAAACTATTGCTTTTTGAAAGCATGCACAATGTGTTAAAAGGGTAATGACTGAGCTAGAAAGAGAAGATAGAGGAAGAGAGAGGGTGGTGGAGAAAGAGATCAACAAGCTGCCAACTTGAGTGCTTTTGAAAACCACATTTTAGCCCAACGTGTGCCTCTGTTTTGCCATAAACAAAAACACACTCTCCGAAATGAATGGTAGTGAAAAGAAAAATATATATTTATATCTACTTATATATCTTTTATGCACACGTATGAGTGTATTTTGATGTTCTAAAGAAAATAATTCCCATAGTTTTAGAGTTGAATCAAAGCTCAATATAGATTTTTATTATAACAAAATAGGCAGTATACCGAGGGTTGAATATACATTAAAATTTATACTCTCTTATTTGCATTGCTGTTTCTTTCAGTAAGAATATGTCATCACCTGAATAGGGAAAAGATAATCGTAAGCAGTTCCTCTCTTTTTCTCAACTAAAAGCTACTCCCGTTTGCACCTTGATTAAAATTTACACAGATTAAGACAAATAGACATTTAATAAAAAAAGAAGAAAAGTTGTGCCAAACGGTTCTGTCGTCTTTGTGCACTTGTGACAAAACAGATTAGCTGCTTAAAGTGAATGGGCTGCTTCGGTTAACAAGATAAACCAGAAAAAACAAAAGTAACATGTTTGTCTGTCAAAAATGTAAGAACAATAAGTTGACTGAAACAATAATCCAAAACATGCTCTTAATGCAAAAACGTGCAATGTGTCACTTTGTGTCTTTTCCCAGGCAGACATGAGCGCATGACCTTGCTATCATATATGGGGAAAAAGAACACTCTAGAAAGTAAATGATGCAAAAACTCCTTGATTTTCCTTCGAGAAGGTCACCTCCCTTAAACATTAAGGAATCTGTACCATTATATCCATCCAGTACTGTACGCCGCTGGTTGATAACGTCTCCTCTCGCCCGAGATCAGGAAGCAAGAGAAGCACGAGAGAGACAGGGAGCCCCTGACACCACCCCAGCCCATGAAGGCCAATGCAAGCAGCAGGCCATGTGAAGATTTAAAAGTAAAAATACAATAGAAAATTGAGATAGAACAAAATTCAAATGTAGAACCAAGACTTTGTCCTCAGACATTTTAGAGTTTCTCTTTGACGGGTATCCAGATGAAAGGGCCCGACTGCTCCTCGATAATCGTCTTGACCTGGCTGTAGATCTCTTCAAGTGTGTCTCCTTGTACAATGGCTAAAAAAGAACAAATAAAGACTCAGGTCATGATACTTAATTTGTATGTATTTCAAATTCAAATTTGAAAAGAAATGCATGATTGTTTTTGAGTTTAGTTTTACAGACCCATTAAAGCCCACTGGCCGTTAAAAGAAGGGATAGTTATTGGAAGTATAAAACCTGTGATATGGCTTGTCGTTTTCAATTTTCTGGCACAAACAAGCACAATGGAACTGTCTATAAGATTAGAAGAGCTTTGCCTGTTTTTATTCTACACAATTTTACATAGTTTTTTTGGGGGGGGATTTATTAATTTTTATTTTGTCCCAACACTTTTCATGTTTGTTATGAAACCTAAAAACTGTTTGTTCCTACTTTTTGCAGCAAAAATGTTGTAGAATTATTGTCTAATGTAATGAAAAAACATTTGTAAAAAAAGAAGCTGGGGTTTTAAAAAAACTTGATGTCACGCATTACTACAAAAACGGTTTTAAAGATAATTTATAAGATTGCAGGACTTTGTGGGACACAATTGTAGGACTTTGTGGGAACTTTTGTCACCTGTGAAGTGTTCAAGAAACTCCTGCTCCAGCTTCATGGCTCTGTCATAAGTCTTCCTGCCCTGCTCCTCCATCAATCTCTTATTCATCTCTCTGAGAATCAAACAGAAGATCTGTTACTACCAAAAAAACTAAAGCAAATTTACTTCTGCAGGGTGTTTCCATTCTACATACAGAATATTCTCGACTGATTTTGGTTTGACGAACACAGCTATGGGATGGAGGTGTGCTGACTGCAGTCGCTTGATGGCATTTCCAGACACATCCAGAATGCAGTGCTTACCCTTGGAGAACAATAATGAAAGACAGTAGCATGAGGAAAATGTAACAAATAAGTTCTTCACAAGATAAACGCATTTACCTTTTCTGCAACCTCTCGAACCGACTGCACACTCGTCCCATACAGATGGTTGTTATACTGTCCAGCCTCGATGAACTTGTGATCCTGAATGTCTTTTTCCATTTGCTCTCGTGAAATCACAAAATGGTAGTCTCTGCCGTCAACCTCGTAGTCTCGCTTTGGTCTAGTGGTGTCTGTTCGAAGTAGGAGAGGCGATTACTGTACAACAGACCAGTAGGCGTGAATATCATACCACATTGTTTATGTACTCACGGGGAACACATGATCCAAATTTGTCAGGAAACTCTGATATTAGATCATCGTTGATCCGGTCTTTCATGGGCCCAAGGATAATGACAGGACGAGCGTAACTGACTACATAAACCACAATTATAATCTTACACTCATCCTTACAATACACCGGTATCGTTTAGATGACATGGATATACATGGATAACGTGTTGTAGACACTTGCCTTCCTGTTGTGTGACTGTCTCATAGGAGAGCACATACTCTTCCTGTCCACCTAGCGTACAAAGAAACATAGTTTTATTAGAGTGTCATCTAATACTAGACTAGTAAATTACCAAGTTCAAACCCACCCACTAATTTGCATGCCCACACAGGAAAGTGTAGACATGCAACAAATATTAGAATTTTCATTCTAAATGTAAAACATTTCAAAAGATCTTCAAAGTTAAGATGTTTAACAGCAGGTGCAAGATTACTCTCTAGGGTCAATGAAATAAAGGCAAAAAGGTCCAAATGAATACTTTAAGTAAATTACATTTAAATGTATTTATTTTGTACTATTTCAATAGAGATATACAGAAAAAAATGTTTGGCAAACTTTGAAAATGTATTGATATTGCACCCAAATGTGATATTTGATTTGATGGTAAAAATTAAATTGATGACCAATTACTCCACTGCTATATGCATAAAAAGATTGCACTGATAGTTTTATCTTAAAACCAGATCTTTCTTAGACAGTTCATGTTTTAATCTCCTTGATGTCAGTATATATTACTGTATGTGCATTTTCCAGACCCCCTCCTTACTTCAGGGAAATGCTCTTATTACGAATAATACAATTTGAGTAATCCAAGCTACAAAATTAAGCTTGAATGGAACAAGTCATAAAACATCAAAAGAAAAAAAAATTGACCATTCTCAGCTAATGCGCTGGTTTTGTAATAATCCAAAAATCTACATTGAATTAACCTCCGTTTCTTCAAAAAAAACGACTTTAGATTCTTTTATAAAGGCTTCTGAACTGGGCCTGGCCTCTGTAATCCGCCCATTTCCTATCTCTCACTGTTCTTTCCTTTCACCCCCTTCTCTTTAAAAACCTTTAATTAAGAAATGTATGTTGCAAGTAATTCCTAACATCAACCAATTACCGTATCCTCTGAGGAAAGTTACTGTTTTGGGGTTGAGTGAGTTTTAGGTCCTCTGGTGCATTTCTTAATTGACCTTGTATGACCACACAAATTGATGAAACAATGAAACCACATTGCTTTGAGCTTATCAAAAGCTTCCATTTACAACAGTCATGTTTTTCGATATTGTCGTCAACCATATATTTCAACATTTCTCATAATCCATACCTTCACTCAGTCCTGTGAGATGTTTTCATGTGGATTTAGCAAACCATGCATCTCTTCACATATCAGTAAATAACAGGAAATGTGTTAAAGCAGCAAATGTTAAATGCCTGCTGCATTTCCTTTATGAAATAATTAAACTTTCTCAAGGTTTTTATTACATAATTGAACAATTTCTTTCACTAATTGTTCTGATTTTTACAGACACTTCACATGTACCCAATAATCAATAACAGGAATAAATTTGTGTCGACCTATGATAATGTTGCAATTAAATTGTCCTCATTGAGGACACTTAAGGAGACGTCCACAACAGAACAATCTAGAAATTGATCATATGACCGCATCGGACTGCTGCTGTACGTGTCCAACTATGAACATCCATTTCTTTTGTTTTTTCGGCTCAAACGGCTGTAAAAACGGCTCAAAATGTTGAAGGATTTTTCTCTCCTAGTTTAAATCAGATCCAGCATTTCCAGAGAAAGCACCACTTGTTAAAAGTTCAAGAGGCTTTCAGACCACTAGAATTGTGCAATGAATCTAGGCTTGTTTAAACGATTGAGCTGTTCTTTGATGACAATGTGCAACATTAATGTCTATATCTGGCACGAACACCATTCAAGTTATTTCTATAGAACATTTTGATGCCTTATTGATAAATTCCCTTTTAACCGATTTCGTTGACCATTAAATTAAAGTGCTTTTGTGCAGAATGCAGGCACAGACATTGACCTGCCACAAAAAAGTGCTAACCTTCCAACAAGGTATTCTTATCTAATAAGTGACTGATGCAGCAATTCATCGACAGCCCATTAGAAGCTGGAGTCAGAATTGAGCATATTCCTAATTTTACCCATGGTAAAGTGCTTAAGTTTAGAGTAGGGAAACAAAGAAAAAAAATTCTAAATGTGACCTCGTAACTGTGGTGCGATTTCATTTTTTATAACTAGTTGCCACATTATGCAAAAATCAACATTTCTGACATTCTCAGTATCTTTTAGTGTTGTTCCCTCATCAAAAACATTCTGGTTAGAATCTTTGAGGCATGTTTGTGCAATCCTGTACTTTTTTGCGAGCTGAAAATGGCTCCATGTTCCTAGCACCACCCACTGACCAATCAGATTAATCGCTAGTACAGCTCATCTCTATGCAGATCGGGTGTCTTGCCTGACCCGGAAGAGAAGAATAACTCAGAGAAAGTGTGTTTTCTGTTGATTATAATGCAATACGCAATGACACAGTTTTAAAGCGCCACTTAGTGTTTATGTCTTTGCTGAATTCTGACTGCCGGAAGCATGAATGTGAGAAATCATTTATCAACTCTTTATCAGAAAGCTATGGGTGCAGTCATACACACTACGTTCATTGTTTTGTTCCATCTACAGTCACAGCACAGATCTTTGAATTGTGTTAATGTGTGTTTGAAGAAAGCATGATCAAAAACGGTGGGAACATCTTTTGGGACAAATGAAACACACTGAATGAACAAAATTGTAGTAACTTGTGAAATAAAAATAATACTTACGGAAGCTACTTTCACTATCGCTGGCATTTGAAGTGACATGCTCTGAAAACACAAAAGAAATGATTGCCATGGACTGAAAACTCCAACTCCAGAAGACAATGTAATACTAGCATATCCACCAACAGATGGCAGTGTAACGACCCTTCAGGACTTTTCTGCAGGAGATTCTCATTCTCAACCGATTCTACCTCTGATTATAGCAACGTTCACCAGTCATTTTGAGTTTATGAACACTTCAAAAACTGAGGTGTCACTGGGGATTCTACATAACTTTCTTTTCCCAGTGATGCTGCATATAAGCCCTGTTGTTCTACACGGACCGATGCACTGACAGATTAAAAAGTCCTACTGAAACAAAGCTTTCGAAAGGTGATTCAAATAGTATTCAATAAAAATTATTTTGAAAAGAAAACTATACATGGAGCAGAACACGAAGGACTTTCGAACACTTCTGTCCAAAGGCATCTAATCGTTATATTCCATAATTTCTTACAAAGTTTGTACATTTTTATGAAAGATGTGGGCCAGTTCGTTTTCATGTGTAATAGAAATATTTTTAAACTTCACGACATTACAGCACTATGTATGAAAGTTAACTTTCTCGAGATATTTCAGAAAATTGCCGACACTAACATGTTTCAAGCACAAGCGGAGAGCATACCGAGCGTGTGAGAAGTGATAGAGAGGCGCTTCTGAGAGAGCGTCACAGAGTTTCTCTAACTTGCGCTACAGGACAGGACTTTCCACGTTATAAATGTTATTTTTTTACGACACCTTGACTCTAACATTTGTTATAGCACATTATTATTAATCTACACATAATGTTTCACTCGATTTAAAATTGATTTAAAGTGTTTTAAGGCATATCAGCCCCTTAAAGCACACTTTCTTCAAAGGGAGAAAGGTGCGCAAGAAAGCGCAACGCAACGTCACACAAACAAGTGGAATATTGAGCAGAAATGTTTGTTATTGTTCGTATCTTGAAGCAATAACTTTCCTGTGAGACCTTTCGTGTCTAGAACATTTCGTAACTCGAAGCATTCGTATCTTGGGGTAACATTAAAATTATTGCTATTTAATTTCCTGTTCAACTGAAGAACAGCAACTAAACTATAAAAACAATGATAACACATTCCCAATACAGACAAGATCTTTGTAATAAAATATGAAATATCATTTTTACAACAGCCACCTGAATGGCATCCCGTTCTGCTGATAGTAACGTGTGTCACAGGCTATGACGCAAATCTTCATTGACAGAAATGTTGAAATTTAATATTTATTCTACACATTTTTACAGCATTTTAAAATGGTGAGAATGTTTATGTTATGTTTGTCCTCCTACAGAAACTATATTAAAACAAAACATATATTTCCCTCACCCATCTTTTTCCATTTTCAAATATTTTTGAAAAAGCTCCAGGGAGCCACTAGGTGATGCTAAAGAGCCGCATGCGGCTCTAGAGCCGCGGGTTGCCAACCCCCGATCTAAGCTGACCTAAGCATCACTAATAAATAGACATTGCATACAGATATTAAAGGAATACTCCAGTAATGCGAGTAATACACACTGTATAAATTTAGGGTATTTTTTGGTAAACATGGCTCAAAGCAGGTGGAGGGATATGAGGCATGAGGGGCAACGTCTTGCGACCAGAACTAACTTGTGTTCCAACCATTTTTTACTACCACAGCAAACTGGCTTGATTTACATTGATTTGTACCATGTGTCGCCAGGTTTATTGACTACAGAGCATCATTTGAGTCTCTTTTACCAATATAGTTTCAAGTAATATCAACAAACAAAAATTTTAGTGTCTCATTTTCCACTGGTCTCATTACAATAAAGTTTTAAAAAAGAAAAATTTGCCATTTTTAAGCAAACCAAAATGTTTGTAGTAAAATCATCTTTGATGATCTATGCTAAAAGTGATATTGCCAGATCTGGAGAATGGCTAAATAGTTTTCAAAATGGTAAATCAATATTTATTATATAATACTGAAATTTAGATTTGTCAAAAAAGGGTAGTGTCCCTTTAAGAGAACCTTAATGCAATTTCTTTAGACAACGTTTGTCGTAGTGGGGAAAAATGATTGAACAAAACCCATAATCCTTATGTTTTAGAAAGAAGACCACAGATCTGCAGCTATAACATGACTAACAAATCACGACTACAGGTGCATTTTATGGGGAAGGATGGAAGTTTGGAGGGGCCATATGGTAGTTTTACTGACTTACTCAATCCTTTGTCGTCACTCAGGTCCTGTTGAGCAGTCAGGAGAGAGCAATGAAACAGGAGAAAACCACACAATCAACAACGAGAACAGGAACAACACATGTCTTGACCAATGAACATGGCTCCTGCTTTGCAGCAAGCCCAGATGTGATACAGAAAAGTATACTCCAACTGGTTTTATTACTGGAGCTTCTGTAAAAGCAGGAGTTTGCCCAAGGGTGCTGGTTTAGCCGCATGTGGCTCTGCCCTGTCCTGCACTCATCTCCGTATGTACCCAGGGGTCATGTACTTACGATCAACATCACTTGTTTCTTGTTCACTGGGGTCCTTGTTCTTGGTGAAAAGGAATTTTCGGGAAAAGAGGTTTCTACGTTTGTCATTGAGCGACTGCTGAGAAGGAAAGGGATGGAGGGAGGGGGGGAAAACAAAACAAGGAAGAACAGATGGAATGGTGATGGGTGTCTAGTTGATGTATGAACAAATGCCCATATTAACAGATGCCCATGTTACTAAATCTGCGGCCACCATACTATTTAAAAAAAATAAATCTTGAAACTCACAGAGATACCAGGATGCAGGTATTGGTTGGGAGATGGCAACAGAAACAGTGGTGTTTATGACGGGAAGAGCATAAAGTAGAGTTAAAAGATTAGCAAAAGTAGCATTACCGAAAGAAAGACCACACTACCAGAAACATTGAGGGAGCGAGCTTTTGAGAGGATGTTGCCCACTGATCAATAGATGTGTTATAAATTAAAATAGAGATGTTAAGTTATATTATACAATTTTCGACCATAAATCACAGCTTTTAGGAGTTTGTTGGAGATTTCCAAGCTCCCAATAGTGTAAAGTAAAAACACGAAGGGGCCATTTCCCAAAATACATTTTGCCAGCCATCAATGTGGATGAAAATGTAAGGTTTTGTGGTGAAATGTACACCACTGACCCAGGATAGATTCCACCCTGAGGACATTTGCTGAATCTTTCAAGCTCTCCCTTATTTCTCCACTCTACTGTCCAATATATAATAAAACAAAATATATCAAAACTGCCAAGGAAATGCCAAGACCTTGATTTTTTTTCCTTGTTTTAGGAGCCACTGATCTATGTTCTATTGCAAATTATTAATTTGAATGTTCTTAAATTAAACAAAGAATTAATGAGTCATTTACATGGCTGGATTTCCAATTTGTGTCCCCTTGAATGTTCATGGTAATAGTCTTCACATACAATGTATTAAAAATATATCAAAGCTCTTGAAATGGGTTATTTAATTCAAGTTAGTGATTAGGTTTAATAAGAAAGTAACAATAAAAGACAGTTAAAGGGATCAAGAGTATAATTGGGTGCAGAGGGTGAAGAGCAGTTTGACATCAATGGCAAGCGTATACTGTACAGCATTCTTTACGTACATGCAACATTGAACGCAGTAGAAATAGTGAATTGTTTCAGATAAACGCAGAAAAGCAAAAAAAAACAAAGAGTTGTATTCTAAAGGGCTTTGAGTCACATGCGGTTAAGAATTCTCTCAATGGAGAGAACAGTGCACAAACATACAATATTAGTACTACAGAAACTTTCAGACAAGCTTCTCATTCATGAAGAATCATCTGCAATGCCACTGTTCGACATTGCACTTGCCAGTTAGTCATTCTATGTGAGAACAGATTTGGCAACAACGATGTGCAAGAAAATGTTTCTAAAACTGAAAAACTTATTAGCGCTTGACTAAAAATACCACAAAATTAACAAAGTCAAAGGTGTCATATCAGTATGAGCTCAAATAAAGCAAATGGCACATCATCATTGAACAGGCTGACGTTGGGAAATATGTTTATAAAGTAAAAGTATTGCTATTAAAAATCAAAACATAAAAAAAAGAATAATATTTGAATGTAAACACTTACAGCTTTGTCTCGAGACTTGGAATTGAATTTGACCGTCTTTAACCGGGCTCGTTCTTTTCTTTCAACCCTGAAAAAAGATGCAGATTTTATACAATTTGAAAATTACTATAAGAGTTCATGAGGAAAAAAAGATGTCCTTAAATTTCATTAAAGACTTAATAAGCACAGATATTCTAGAACAGCAGATCAAGAACAAATTTCTCTACATATTTTTTTCTACTTAATTGCATGATTTCGCATTTGTTAAAAAACGTAGTTATATGATTGTAATACAATCTGTTGGGTTTACACTTGATGAAACTATACATGTTGTGCTTACAGTGTAGAAAAGTACAAAAGTTACTTGCGCTGTATTTTGAAGAAGTGTTTACAAGATGATCATTTCTTTTCTTTGTTTCGTGTAATTGCCAGTGTTTTGAAATAGTTAGTAGTAAACTTGTATTGCTCTAAATTTCTTAAAGACTATTTCAAATAACATATTTACTCTTAGCCTTTAAATGAGTTTAATAATTTTTTCATTTCAATTTTCAATTCTGTTTGTTATTGCTGTATTATTCATTCATTCATTTTCATTCCTGCTTATTCCCTTTCGGGGTCACGGGGGTCTGCCGGTGCCTATATCCTGTACACATTGGGAAACATCCACACGCAGATGCACACACCTAAGGGGAATTTAGATTATTCAATTAACTGCATGTTTTTGGGGACTGTGGGGGAAACCGGAGTAACCGGAGTACACGGAGGAAACCCACGCAAGCACAGGGAGAACATGCAAACTCGTTCCAGGAAGGTCACCGGCGAGCCTCGAACCAACAACCTTCTACCTGGAAGGCCACAGTGCTACCCACTGCGCCACTGTGCTGCCCTGCTGTATTATTTTGTAGGATAAACTTTTCATTCGATAAGAAAATATGTGCATAAACTACAACAGAGATGAATTTACCCAATTAATCCCTATGCAATGAAAATGTGCTTTCCCGACAGAACTGGGGCGTGATGGGGCTGCATTAACCTACCGATTTTATCACAATAAATCTGCAATTTAGCTTTTGTCACTCTAAAATTCGTGGCTACTGTCAACTTGAACGGTAAATAGAATACTACACATTACGATGGTGTGAGGTAATGCCAGTGTTCTCGAACAATCAAATCTATTTCCACAAGAAATCTGGGACAGAGGTAAACAGGCAAAAACTCCCAGTGGTGGGGCAATACTTATGATTTTTCTGATGATTACTAAAAAGGTTAATATAAATCCACACATCACAATAATCATACAATTATGAAAGATATACAGAAATTATGCAAAAAGCACCCACAGATTTAGATAATGCCCACTTTTATAGGTCAGTTTCTCACCAGCCGTGTCCTTCAGATGGATCTGGCAACTTCTGGTGGGTGTTCTTGTTACTGGTAACATCTATGGTTTTGGTGACCGTGATTGCGGTTTATTTTAGTCTTTTTTGTGGTTTTTGTGGATTTAAGTGTTTTTCTTTAGAAAAAAAAAATTCTGGGGACAACAAATGAATGATTAATAATAAACGTTAACAAAAGCCATGATTGGACACAGATACCATGTAAAAAGAAATCCTTGTTTCTAAATATACAGAGCGCTTCTGACAATCCCATGTGATCAGGGTGGTGTGGAGAGCACTTCGTATTTAGACTGAAGTGAGAAGCCAATTATCAGCTTCTAATCTGCATGTAGTTTGGTGGATACGACAAAAGAGAAACTGTTAGCGAACCAGATCAGCACTGGAGATCACCTTTCCACATAACATCATCTGACCATTAACCCGATGCCATCAGATAAACCATTAAGACATTTTTATTTCTATTAATTACACTCTATGATGAACATACAGTGAATTGCTTTCCGTGCCATTATGACTCTTAAAGTGAGGCTTCAGACAATGAGCAAGAAATTTTCAAGGACACATGAGAAGTGGTAGGTAACGAGGGATTAAACACAGCTTTCTGTCTGCAGTGATGATGGATGCAAGGGGCAGAGCACACTGTACCTCTTCTTGCTGGGAATGACGCCTAACTCTTCCATTTCGCCATCTGCGCACACATGACGTGCCTGCCACCACTCCTCATCCGAGGCGTTGAGGACGTGCAGGATATCACCAAAGCCGAAGTTCAGCCCCTGACTGGGTAGGCCTGAATCTTTCGTAATGTCATAGTCAAACAGTGCTCTGGAAAAGCAACAATTAAAGGAAGATTGTTGTTCAGGGGAATATATAAGCATACAAATGACAAAATCAAAGAAATGTATAAAAAAAGATGTGTTCGACATTAAGGAAATAAGTAAAACAGCACAGATCAGGCATTATAATGGTTCTCATGAGAGATTTATGATTTAGCAACTCAAAACAAATTCATCTGCAGAAATCACATTTTCTGGGCTGTTAAGTAGGCCACTGCTGTGGTGTGTATGTGCTCTGAGAAGAACTGGAGCTGAAGTAACTAGCCGTGCAGGCTCTTGCCTAGCTGATCCCAGTTCACCCATCAATATTGAAGCACTTCCTTGAGGAAGCAGACGCACACAAAAAAAATCTTGTTTAACCCTCAGAAGCAACTCGAGAACTTATTTAACCCTTCAGCAACTGAAGCCAATGATCCCAGTCATAACCCTACTCTGTTCTGGGCATATTATAATAATAATAATAAAAAAAAAAAAAAAAAAAAAAAAAAAATCACACAATTTTTTGGGACACGTAAATGTAAAATCTAAAAAAAAAAAGTATGTAAACACAAGACAAAGAAACTATTTCATTCTGATTGTTTATTGAAATTTTAGTTTAACTAAAAATTTTAGTTTAATTTTCTCATGTGAACCCAAATCTCATTTCAAATCAATCATGTGTTTATTGATCATAAAAACAACAAACATAAACACAAAAGGAAACATAAAAGACCCTCGTAGGGAAAACCTGAATAACATATAAACTGACTATAGTCTCACGGAAGGCTTTCGTTGCACGACTGCGAAATGTAATGATCAACAATTGTCCGGTGCCAAACTTAGCAGGCATGGAAATACATAGATAGGATAACACAAAACCCCCGGGGAGTAAAGAAACTAAAAAGGAAGCCAGACTGGAAGGGACAGACCGCAGGGAAACAACGAAGGAGCTTTCATGAGATGAAACTCTGATCACATGACCATGACGGAAATAAATAAAAGGGAAAACTGTGAAACCGGTCCTTCTTTGGTCTTATCTATACTTCTTGCATGTAGAACACATGGAAATAAAAAAAAAACCCTGCAACCGTGTTCATTGCATTTTTTTTAACGTGTAAATATATATACACAGACTGTGTGAGAACAGATGGAAACAGAGCAGTGCATGCTGGGATATCCATCTCAAGCAGACTGAAGTGTGGTTAAATATTAAGACCTGTAAAAAAAATTTGAAGACATAGAACAGCGAAAAACAAAGACTTTTTTAAATCCTAAGATTTTTAAGAAACCATGTCAGCAGACCTTGAAAGTATGTGCAGAGAATCGAAGCCCAAGGGTTTTTTGAACCCTTTGTATAACAAAAGATAGCTACAAATATTTTTCCAGTCTTTATAATATGAAAACAATCAGAAAATGAAAGCAGTTCAAAGTGAGAACATTGGCTTTATCTGACAAAAGAGCAACTCAACACATTAACACTCAAACACTTCAACAGAACTCACAAAAGGGCCATCTATGACACATCCAGGAACAAAAAAAAACAAAAAAAAAAAAACAAGCAGGACACAGACAATATTCAGGGGAATTATTCATAGCAAATTTCAAGTGTTGTAAAGAAAGTGAGAGACTCATATTTTGGAGTAAACTTCTAAACTCCAACACCTGTTTCACACGGCATGCCTGTCTGTTTTATTTGTGTGACGTCTGGTCAGGAACGACGGAGCTCGCAGACAATTTGCTTTCACACAGCAGACGTTTGCAGTGTGTACATCAACAGAGCACTGTTACATTAAATCCTCCATTTCATTACAGTTGCCATGGTAATCTACAGTGAAACAGACAGTATTCGACAATATCAACAAGGAATTTCAGTTCTAACTTTGAACTTTGAGTTCCCTAATGTTCTCTTAACAGATAAACACACACTGAGTACTTGCCTCCAGCACCTCGATCCCAAGCGTTGTCCTCAAGTGTTTTGAGGCTCATAAAAAGCTGTTTAACTTTGAGGCGAGTGTTGATCTCTTCCTGTGTTATGCATTTCATATCTGTGTCCCAAAACAAACTTTTGTTTTACGAGAATGCAATGTTTTAGCTGCATTTAAGAATAAAATTGCAAACACTCAGGTCTGACAGTTAAAAAAAAACATCTATCGCACAATTTATGTGATTATTTGCAGTTCGTCATGCGTAAATGATCTTTGCACTCCAGAGATTTGATGTGACGTAGACGCACCCCGTGTGCAAGCTCCCATCCGTTAACAGGCATGCCGAAAAAAAAGGCACAACGCGGATGCAGTGCAGTGAAAAACAGGTGTGTCTAGGGTTTGTTTGTGTTTACTGATAGCTGCAGGCTTATATTTCTGAGCTTTGGTGTTCAGGTTTATTTTGAGTTCATTTTAGGGAAAGGGTGCCAATAACCAACTAATCTGCAGTTCAACATCTTAATGGTTAACTAAAGACATTGAAACTAAAAGCTTGTAAGGGCAACAAGTCCAGCATTCTGACCTGACGTAGAGCGTCCGCTTCTGACTGGTCCGCAGAGAGCCGGAGCCCGAGCTGATGCTGCTGTTCATCATCTGCTCCCGAAGATCATGAATCTTGGCTTCAAACCGACTGTACTCTGTGGGAGACACAGCAGAGACCAGCATTACACACTCTCTTGCTGAGCAGAGATAAACAACTCAGGACAAACACTCAAACACCTACAGGCTCCCGCCTCAGGGTGGATCAGGAAAACTGCTGGAGATGAGGAAAGAGAAGGGATAGAGAGAGAGAGGTACAGAATGATATTTGCTTCAGAGTTCCTATGCGCTCCGTCAGCAATCACACGCTAAAGAGCAGACAGATGTATTAACATATGCAGAGCTGTGTAAGCAATAAAGAGTAGAGTGGAAGGATGTATTCCAGAAATCTTCTTAAAACAGACAGCAGATTCATTCTCTATTCCCCAAGCCTGCACTGCGTGAGGAGAGTTCTCATGCTAGAGGGAGACCATGAAAATGCTGATGATTTATTCAGAGGTTTAACATACTTGGGGCTTCTGCTCTTCCCTAAGTCTAACCTCAGAGGACACCAAAAGAGACTCGACCGCATGCACGATACTTCAGCATAAACATCTGGCTTAAAAACAGACAAAACTACTTCACAGTACGGCTCAAACCAGGAGGCAACTCAAGGAAAACAATCAAAAGTCCTTCAGCAAAGAATCGAAAACAAACAAATCCGCAACAAAACCCACAAAATGTCCAAAAACTGACAGAGTAGTGTTGAAAGATCTAACGTGGTATACTTACTCTTTTACGCACAAGTCTAATGTTTCCTCCGGTCTCTCTCTACTCCTCCATATGTGAGATAAATTGTGTTGTGGTGCTGAAGGATAGCTCCAGAGTCTGACAATCGCACAGCTGCTCTCTGTGTGCGTATGTTAAACTTCGCTAGACTCTGCCACACAAAGCCTCTCTGAGCACCTACACCGCAGTAACATAACAGATGCTAATGTACTAAACAGAGCTCAAATTCAACCCCTCCCCTCTCTCCCTCTCTCTCACTCTCTCTCTCTCTCCCGCTCTCTCCTTCTGTGTTCCCTAACCGATGTTGGCTTGCACGGTGTAAACGGTACCTTGCTTTCAAGTCCCTTTAAACAAAGGAAGTGAACATCAACCAACAATAGCAGTACACTGGATCATGAACAGGAAATGAAGTTGCAGTGAAAATATTTGGTATATTAATGCATATCTTGAACATTTATTTGTATGTATGGCCCACACTTAAAAGAACATGCAACCTGAGAACACTTTTTCTCCATCTTCCTTGAGATAATAAAGTGTTTATCCAGTTTTTAATCTAATTAGTTTTTTTTGCTGTATCACTATTAGCATAGCTTAGCAAACATCATTAAATCTGATTAGACCAGTAGCATTTCAGTATAAAATGTTTTGAGTTTACATATTAACACCACATTTTTTGAGTGCAGTCAAGATGTTACAGTTAAAATATTAAAGATTTGCAAAGTTTAAACATACTGATGTCTAACTGAGTATTCTAATATATACATATATATTTATACACTGCATACGGCTTAATTACTGTGATAGAAAAATATTCTGAATCCTATTGTTCTGAGACAGAACAGGAAGTTGCATCACAACTAGGTTCTATAAGTCAGGGTGTTGTAGATCCTCTGTCTTCCTTTCTAAATCTTGAAAGAGCCGCTTCTCACTCTTTTAGCCTCTCTTTTCCCCTCCCGCTTTCTAGTTCTTAGCTGCTAAGCATTCAAGGTGTATTAAAGCTAATAAAGCTGTATTTTCTCTTATACCTGCTTAAACCTTGCTTCCAGCGTATTAATATCACAGTATTTCTGTAACATTACCTACAGGAAATCATGTAACGCCACGGGGCGAAGAACCACTTGTGGCATTGTCCTACAGGTTGCAGCTCTATAAAGCCAAGAAAACCTTAATTAGTTTGTTGGGTGAAAACAAAACACCAGGGATAGATTCACCCATCACTATAACCAGCATGGCCAGGTGTGAATTGTGCTCTTCAAGCCCGTAGTCATTTAGCAAAATACTTAAATTAAAAATATGTTTGGCATTGAATATAATTCCAAAGTAACCATTAGTTATGTCCAAGTTACAACTGGCTCTGAGACCAGATAAAAATTGTATAAGTATAGTAGTTCAGCTCAATCACTATTTACAAAAGAGTGGCAAAATTGAGCAGATTCAAAATATACGTAGGCTTAGATATTTCCCAAGCACTGACAGTTTCAGATTAGCAATAATGACGACTTCCCTTTAAGCCCCTCACCGTAAACACTCATCTGACAAAGAAAAACACAATCTAAAAGTGTTTAAACCTTCTTTGCACATCAGTTGTATATGTAAAGGTATGTTGTTTACATATTTAAAGGGTCACAAACCCTCAAGGTAAACATTAAAAGAATTTGAGATTTGTATTTTTTTTTTTAATAAAAACTGGGTAAATTCTCAGTTCTTTGCTATTTCTGACTTCCTGATTCACAATCAGCTTCTGCAGCAGTGAGGTTATTACAGTGCGCTTAGTTGTTCATGATGTATCGGTAACTCATAATTATTCATGAGTCTGAGCTCTCTTATCCTATGAGAAGACTAGACTATTAATTATTAATGACTCTTGACACAAACGGTCATGTTGTGGTTGAACTCTACACTAAAGAATATTTGTGTATGGAAACAACAAATCAGAAAACGATCACGAATTCATTTGACATCGAGGAGATGAAGCAATATTACCACTTTTATACCTTCGTCACCTCCCTACTGCGAATGTTCTCTCTTGCAGACAGGTTTGTACCAACAGCTCAAGAAGAGGATCTGCATTTGTAAGCACGTCTCCGTTTAGACCCAGGAGGAAAGAAGTGATCCAACTAAACCACCATCTATCTATTATAAGAAGCATTTGAGGTTTGCTTGCACTTATTTTTTCACCATCCCTTCTCCACACAGCTCTATCCGCTCATTTCAGTTGCAAAATATCAGCTAGATGAGAATTGAAACAGGCCTTTATCATCTATGGTGAAAAATCAAACCAGAAACTTTGCAGAAAGCTCCTTGGCTTCAAGATAAAGACAAATAAATAAAGCAGTTCATCCTTTACATCAATGGGCCTAATTGTTTCTATTTAAAACAAGGGGAATGGACAAAATGAACAGTATTTTTCTTTGATTGTGAACCTTATTATGGAAAAAGAGAAGGATCATCCTTTGACACTTTTTAAGCAGCTATGGACAAATATACAGTTCGAATCCTCAACCATAGCTGTGTGTTACTATGGTAGCCAATGTACCAACTGACCTGCAGCTACCTGTGCAGTTATTCGAAAATAATTGACACCTGCCAGCCAATCGGAAACGAGTATCCAGGCCAACCATGTCATAACTCAGTCATGCATATTCTTCTCAGCATCAGCATCCTGCTTCACTAATTAAACAAAAGACATTAAGAAATAATGGATGTGTTGAATAATTAGAAAAGCTACATTTTTATGTATTGTCAAGAATGTCAGTGTCTTTCTTTAGGTTTAGAGAGATGAAACCTGGAGCAAACCATACAAACAAAGAGTAATGACGCAAAAAGCTTACGTTCAAATTAAACATTTAAAACACCAACATCATCACTTCCTTCTCAAACCACAAAATAATTAATGTCTTTTCATGCAGCTAGTAGAGGAAGGAGGGGGGGGAGAGAGATGGGGGGGTCAAATGATACCACACAATCTTACTATATAGAAGTGAACGTTTTAAAAAATTACTTCATTGATTTTGGCTCTAAATTGGCAAATTATCCAACATTAAAATTGTAACATTATAATTATTTTCAAATATCTCTGAGACAATGAGAAAAAGAAATGGAGGGAAATAAAAGAACTTATAATAGAGGATAAGACATTTTCTGCCTTAATCACACCACAGCAAGAGAAATGCTTTCCTACTATCTCAAATAATCAACCAATCAATTAATCAACCAGTCTTTGATTGAAATGACTCAGAAGAATCTTAATTATAAAATAAATTACAGGCCAATGGTTTTAAATTTACATTCATGCCTTTTGTTCCCGCTATTGCCAGCACAGCAATATACTGGGGTTTTTTTCAATGCTTGACATCCTTTTTTAGCCCAATGCAGCTTTTTTCTTATTTTTCTTTAGATAATTCCACAACAAACCTGAAATAGCACACACACAAAAAAAATCCAGAAAAGTCATTTCTGCTGCAAAAATCTAAAATTGAACAGTTGTTGTGTTTTGTAACAAAAAATCGAAAGTGTTGAAACCAAATAAACCCTCTTCTAAACCCTATTATCTGTTCCAAGCACTTGTATCAATTTTGCCCTTTTCACCACTAGATGGCACAGACTTGGGGTCTGTTAAATGAAACTTAAAGACGATTTGATATTAAGTATCTTGCAAATTATGTCAAAACTCTTACAGTGTGCCTTAAAAAAACTACAAGCAATTTTAAATCAAAATTAAACAATAGGTGTGTTGCGTCATTCCTATTAATTAAAAACCGATGCTGTGACTGGCACACGCACCGCTGCATACAGAGAGACCTCAAAGAATTGGGCAGCAAGGCAACTGTTCAACCAAGTTGCAGTTGCAAATCACATGCATAGTCTATTTTTCAGCAAGAGAATACAACAATTCCCAGAAGACCAAATTGCGGTAGGATAAGTTGCATTTTGAACCTGGAAAAGCTTTGTTACAACCCCCAGTCCTGCTTCGTAGCAGACGGCATTCCTAAATTTGGGAAAGCCTCGACTTCATAAATATTTGAATACAAAATAGCTGCATGCGAGAGAATTTAACCTCGCTAATCTGGCTAGGGTTATGCTGGAATTAGGAGAGCTCATCAAAAATACTTTATATGGATGAAGCGCTGTCGGTTTAAACTGTGCATTCAGTCATCTCCGGTCACAGAATGAAATAAGCTCATTTCCCAAATTCCCCTTGGGAACACATTGACGTTTCGTTTATAAAAAAAAAAAAGAATAATCGGTGTGTGTTTAATAACATTTGTTTTATGCTTCTCAAGATGGTGCTTCAGACATTCCGTCTGGATCGATGTTCAATCCCATCTAGAATCACATCTACTGCTCCTAATAAGACTAGCACCACGCAACATGGACATATTGACTGTGCTTCCGATGTGTTCCCTCAGCTCTGCATCAGCCATTGGTCAGTGTGAGGGCTGCATCTGTGAGGCTTTTATTATGCACACTGTCACACTGTGCATATGGAGAGCAGAGTGAGACTGATCTAATCGGGGCTCATTCTCTCTGCTGGGAGCAGCTTGAACACGGCTTGCACCTGTGGCCACTGACTGAATACAAGGGATCTGCAGATTTTTGCCTGAATACTGGGCTCTCCAGGAGTGTTCTGTATTGAATAATGGATGAGAACATTGAAGATTCACGTGGAGGTCACTCAATTCTCGGTGGGAGCCTTGAACATTGATACCAGCATGCTTTCAATAAAGTGCAAAGGCTGGGGACAAATGTCATTCACACTTGTTGCACAGGTTTCTGAAATATCCCTTTAAGATAAATTAAATTTTTAAATTAAGTTTAAATTAATTTTATCACCTAAAAAGGTTCAGTAACTATTAAACTTAAATGTAAACGGAGATGTTGGCAAACTGACACCGTGTGTGTAACACGAGGTGATGTGTTGAACTCTGTAAATGAGACTTTTATAGAAAGCTATCCCCATTCATCCCATTAAGAGCTGGTAGCAGACTGGCATTGAGAGATGAGCTAAGAGACACTCTCAACCCTAATAAAACATCCAACAAATAGCCAAAACTTTCACCTGCACTACAAATAAGTGAAAAAGAAAGAGCTGCTCTTGGGAGCTCAGTGAAATCCAGCATGGTCATGTGAGAGGTAGAATCACGTAATTCTTCTCTAATAAATATTCTAAATATCACTAGCCTCCGATTAACCCCAAGTGTGCAGTGTTTAATGTAATGGCATCCAATCAATGCATAGACCGACTTCCATTTCCCTCACTTAACCAGCCCTTGAAACAAAGGGCTAGAGGAAGGGCTGAAAATATACCCATAGGAATCGGGACACCCCTATGAAGTTGTATTCATCAGCCTTTTTTTTTACCTTACAATTAGATGAAAATTTTACGTGATTTAAATTAAGTGATGTATTTATATATGGATATACCGTATTTTTCGGCTCATAAGACGCACCCAATTTTTAAAGAGGAAAATCCAGAAAAAAAAGATTCTGAACCAAATACTGTTGTAAAATATTTTATATCAACTGTGTAAAAGTTAACAGCCAAACATGTAACATGAACAGACAGTAAACAGTAAAAGTAACAAAAAAAGGCTGTAATGTTTTTCTTTGCCCCCACTCATCACTCTAAAGTTCACCATTCGTTATCACCATCACTGTTCCAGTGCAACATTGTCACTACATTACTAATAATAGCCAGTAACATTGTCACTACATTACTAATAATAGCCAGTAACATTGTCACCACATTACTAATAATAGCCAGTAACATTGTCACTACATTACTAATAATAGCTAGTAACATTATCACTACATTACTAATAATAGCCAGTAACATTGTCACCACATTACTAATAATAGCTAGTAACATTATCACACATTACTAATAATAGCCAAAAACATTGTCACCACATTACTAATAATAGCCAGTAACATTGTCACCACATTACTAATAATAGCCAGTAACATTGTCACCACATTACCAATAATAGCCAGTAACATTGTCACCACATTACTAATAATAGCCAGTAACATTGTCACCACATTACTAATAATAGCCAGTAACATTGTCACCACATTACTAATAACAGCCAGTAACATTGTCACTACATTACTAATAATAGCCAGTAACATTGTCACCACATTACTAATAATAGCTAGTAACATTGTCACCACATTACTAATAATAGCCAGTAACATTGTCACCACATTACTAATAATAGCTAGTAACATTGTCACTACATTACTAATAATAGCCAGTAACATTGTCACCACATTACTAATAATAGCCAGTAACATTGTCACTACATTACTAATAATAGCCAGTAACATTGTCACTACATTACTAATAATAGCCAGTAACATTGTCACTACATTACTAATAAAGGCTAGTAACATTGTCACTACATTACTAATAATAGCCAGTAACATTGTCACTACATTACTAATAATAGCTAGTAAAATTGTCACTACATTACTTATAATAGCCAGTAACATTGTCACTACATTACTAATAATAGCCAGTAACATTGTCACTTCATTACTAATAATAGCTAGTAACATTGTCACTATTACTAATAATAGCTAGTAACATTGTCACCACATTACTAATAATAGCTAGTAACATTGTCACCACATTACTAATAATAGCCAGTAACATTTTCACCACATTACTAATAATAGCCAGTAACATTGTCACTACATTACTAATAATAGCTAGTAACATTGTCACCACACTACTAATAATAGCTAGTAACATTGTCACCACATTACTAATAATAGCTAGTAACATTGTCACTACATTACTAATAATAGCTAGTAACATTGTCACTACATTACTAATAATAGCTAGTACATTGTCACTACATTACTAATAATAGCTAGTAACATTGTCACTACATTACTAATAATAGCTAGTAACATTGTCACTACATTACCAATAATAGCTAGTAACATTGTCACTACATTACCAATAATATCTAGTAACATTGTCACTACATTACTAATAATAGCTAGTAACATTGTCACTACATTACTAATAATAGCTGGTAACATTGTCACTACATTACTAATAATAGCTAGTAACATTGTCACTACATTACTAATAATAGCCAGTAACATTGTCACTACATTACTAATAATAGCTAGTAACATTGTCACTACATTACTAATAATAGCTAGTAACATTGTCACTACATTACCAACAATAGCCAGTAACATTGTCACTACATTACTAATAATAGCTAGTAACATTGTCACATTACTAATAATAGCTAGTAACATTGTCACTACATTACTAATAATAGCTAGTAACATTGCCCCCACATTAGTAATAATACAGTGGTTCTCAAACTTTTTTAGTCAAGCCCCCCTTTAAACAAACACTCCCTAATTGCAGAACACGTTACTTACGTTTGTTATCTCGTATGTACATGTGTGAGATGTACCGTTGAGAGATGATTTGAGTTTGAGTTTAAGTTTATTAAAGAAGAGTTTCAGTCATTGAGAGCGTTTTGTTTACCTCACGCGAGCGCGAGTGCGCGCGCACGCGCGCGCGAGAGAGAGAGAGAGAAAGAGAGAGATAGAGAGCGAGCGCTGGAAACAAACGTATGCTTTTTGTTCTAATATAAATCCTTTTGATTTTTGTCAGCTTATGAAAACCCAAATAACTCCATTAATAAAGGATCAAACTGTCCAAGATTGTGAAACTGTCCAAGTGAATGCTTAGTGGAAATAAAACCCTCACAGACTGAAGACGATGCTTATCGATCATCATCTTATCGTCAGGCTCAAAAAACATAGCTGACAAACTATGAGCTGTGCCCATTTCACATCTTGAAATGTATTTTAGCGTGAGAAAACGGGTTTGTAGCGTGAGAGATCACTCAAATGCGAGAGTCAGCTGATCTCTGTAGTTTCGCTCATGACGTAAGTATGGATGCGGATGCCAAAGGCATTGTGGGAAATGTAGTTTTCCCCCCGTTTTCGTTACGTCCGCGCAATGGCAGAGATGGGCGATGACGTCAGCGCGCAGCGCTTGGTAAACAAATATGGCCGCGGCTTCGGCCTAGCTCCGGAGCTCCGGAGCTCTTACACCTCTCATACGGCCGTTACCGGACTTCGCGGCGGTTTGCATTCGCTTCATAAGACGCACCAACTTTTCCCCCTCAGTTTTGGGGAAGAAAAAGTGCGTCTTATGAGCCGAAAAATACGGTACCTATATATGGACCTGGGATAAATAACCATGGTTTAATTACCGCTTAAAAGTCCCAGCACACAGTGGTGTGTGTGGCCTTTCACACCTCCTATTTTAAGTAGGAATGACTCAATCCATCTATTGTTTGATTTTGATTACAAATATGTTAATTTTTTTTGTTTTAAACAAATATTACAAGATTTATAACATAATTTGGAAGTAATTTCAAATTAAAATGACAATTTCAATTTCATTTTACAGACCCCAAAGTGGTGCCATCAGTACCATCTAGTGGTGAAAAGAAAGGATGACCTTGGTAAGTACAAAACCTGTGATGAGGCTTAAGTTGATCAAAGTTTAACAAAAAAAAAAACATTGGAACAATGAATAAAATTTAGAAGAGGTTCACCAGTTGTTTTTTTTATTCACTTTTCACGTTGTCTGTTTTTTTTTGGAGAATTTATGTATTTTTATTTTGTCGCAACACTTTTGATGTTTGTAATTAAACATAAAACTGTTCATCCTTAACTTTTGCATTTAAAAAAATTACAAAATGTAATACTTAGGTTTGTTGTGGAATTATTATATAATTTAATGATTAGTATTTCTTTAAAAAAAGTTAACTAGAGTTGTAAATTAAGATTTATTACAGCAAATTGTAAAGTAATAAAAAAAAAATGTTCAAAAAGACTCCAGACTTCTAAAGGTTGGTTAAAAAGTAAATCTTATAAGATAAATTGTTGGGAAAAGTTTATACATGTTACATGAAAGAAAGCTTTACAGAGGAGATGAAGATAAAACGTCCAGCAAGTGAAACACAAGCCAAAGATCTAAGCTTCTCGGCACTGTCCTGGAGAATGACCTGGACAGGAAGCTAAGCTCTGGAGCCACGCTAAGACAACAGCTTTCACTAGACACAGACGAGGCAGCAGAAACATACACTTGCTCACTAGGGGTGTGTGACAGAAGCTCCGATAACACTAGCACAAGCACAGAGAGATTAATTTAGATCCTCCCTCACAAAACTCGGAGGGTCATCACCACCCCATTGGTATTTTAATAAACACTGTGGCTTGGCCTGCAGAGATGTGCCAAACTAAGAGTGGTCAAGCCAAGACAAACACACAACTAATACAGCAAACAGCAACATACCCAACTCTCTTTATTTACAATTATAAAATATATAAATGGCCATCTAAATAAAAGAATGTTTACACTATATGAGCATTGTGCTGCTTTTTTTCCAAGCTGTTTGCATTCAGCGTTACTCACTAAAAGACTGCCATGAAAGATAACCTTCACATTTTCAATTGATCAATTAGCAGTAGACTTGCACTTTTAAAATCATATAGTAAAATACCACACATAAAAGTTAAGTTAAATAATAAAAAAACAGCAATCAGCATAGTTTATTGAAATATGGTTGTTTTTAAGGGAATTTTTTTTATTGATAATTTTCAATGAGAAAGTTGCAAGCGAAATACATAGAAAAGTCTCCAGAGATTGTATAAATAAAGCTTTGCTCTGAGACAGCTCTGGTTGGGATCATAAGTCTGAAGAGAGGGGCTCCTCACCTTCAGGTCTGTACTGAGCGATGATGCTGACGGTCTGTCCAGCGTTCTTCAGTGCTGCTGCAGCCTGCTCGTGTGTGGCACTGCGCAGGTCCACCCCGTTCACCTGTAACCAGAGTGCAATGATACACAGCACTTCAAACATGGCCAGGGAAGTTTGACAAAGAATGCAACATCTAAGGATGAGTGTCTACAGCCTGAGGGCCGCCTGTGGCATGATGGAGTAAATAAATTGTCATGAGAAAGTCTGTTATTGCTTTTTCTATTTTAGGTGAAGCAGATTTATTTGTTTCGTTTCCTCCGTTCCTTTTTTAATACATAGACCTGTACATACACTCACTGGCCAATTTATTAGGTACATCTGTCTCACTGCCCGTGTGACTATGGGCACCCTTTCATTTCAAATGAACCCACGCAACAATGACTAGCAAGGTATACTTAATAAAGTGGCCATTGAGTTTATATTATTTCTATGAGTGTTTGACTTTATATAGCTCCTTATTTATTAATTCGCTCTGTATGTAATCTTCATTTTGTGTGTATATTAAAATTCAGAGCATACAAATAAAAAATGAATAAATAATGAAAAATATTAGAGTGAAACCTCTTACTGAAACTATACGGTCTCCTTTCCTTAGTTCTCCACAAAGGTCAGCAGGTCCTCCTGCTAAAATGAATGAGATGAAGATTCCCTCGCCATCTTCTCCTCCCACTATGTTGAACCCTAGTCCCGTTGTTCCTCGATGCAGGACTATTTTCCTTGGCTCTCTTAAAAGAATAACAGTGTTTGTTAGGTGAATAAAAAAAGTAAAACATTTTTTAACTTGTACTGAAATATGTGCAGCAATCTGACAGTTTTTAATTTTAACATTCTAGCCCCATGTCCATTGCAATAGAATCTTAGTCAATTTGAAACCTGTTTTCAGTCAAATGTCACAAGTAATGTATATTGTATTTTAAAATTTTATGTTTGGACTTTTTCTTTCTTTTTCTGATTTCTTATAGATTTTTCAGAAAATATGAATTATCATGCTAAAATGTTTAAATTATTATTATAATATTTATTCAATTATTGTCAAACAACTGTGTTTACTCAATTTTTTTAAATCCCAATGACAACAGAAACTTTAGAAACGACCATGATTATATTTTCTGGAAAATGGGCAAGAAATCAAAACCTTTGCCCGGGAGAAACAGACAGCAATGTAATGGAAATGGAAATGTATCTAATGGTCACTTATGAGCACAATTGTAAATGATAAAAAAAAAATACTAATCTTTTTGTTGGTAAAAAAAAAAACAATAGCCACTCCGGTGGTTTAACTTTACTGTCTAGAACAGAAAACGTGCCCCTGGCAACTTTTCCCATTTTTCAGTGCATTAAATACAGACAGATGTGTACTTTTGTGACAATACCTCCCTCTTGTGGACAAACTTTGAACGATAAAAAAGATTTTCTTTTCAGAAAATACAATAATTGTAATCGAGAATCAAGTCTTTTCCTCCTTTATCAAAAACATTAAAAAAAAACACTAGCATGCAATCAAATATTTTTGGGCTTTATTTTTAGTTTCTTAAATAAAGAAAATATCCCTCCATTGAGCTGTAAAACATTTCGTCCTATTGATCAGAGAAACATTCAGTCTGAAAAAAAAAAGAAATGATGTGCTTGACCAAGATTCAAGATTCGGCGAGATTCATCTGCAACTAATGAAATCAGAGCATTGTAAATTTACAAGTTCATCAAATAGGCTCTAGATGGCAGCATTGCGTTGAGTAATGCACTGATGGCTCAAAGTTACGCATACACTTAGAGACTTGAGAAGCAAAACGTTTTTTTTTGTTGTTTTTTTTAAATGGTTTACATCATTACATTTATTAATTAATTAATTTATTTCATTGCTATGTCCACTTTCAGGCCACATCATGGATTACTTAATAGCAGATTACTATGCAGAAATTGCACAAAAAAAGCCAGCATTGTGGGGATTCTAATTTCTGTTATGTCTATGCATCAGTTGTGGAGACAACTTTGATAAACTGACAAATGGAATATGCACCGTTTAGGAATCATTTGAATCACAGTTTAGTAAAGTACCATTTGTCTGATTATTGCTTTTTTCCTGTGGTGGAGAATGCAGGCAGTCCCTGAAACTGCTGCATTCAACAGGTTTAGTCCACGAATGGTACGTTAGGCTAACTTCAGTTTGTGGACATGACACACATTCACTCGTCTTCTTTCATTTCCCTAAGAGTTTCATGTTTTCACTGCAAAAGCTACTCAACTTCAACAGAAACGGACATTGGACTGTTTATCCTTCAACAAGTCTAAACACTGAAGAACATGAAACAGACACTTGCTGAGAATGACCTCACCGACCCAAAAAATATCTTTACAATCTGTGAGATGTGCTGGTGCATTGACAAAACCTTATTTATATAATGCAATGCTCTATACTTTTGGAACTTCTTCCTCTTTATTTGATGCAGCATTATTTGATGATAAAAGAGAAGTATCTTGTGATTGTGTTGATGTTACGTTGTAATTTAAAATGCAATCTAAAAAAATAGAAGTAAAACATACTAAGATAAAACTGTTCAGACACAGGTGCTCAGTCAGTAAATGTATTTGTTTATAAACCAGGACAATCTAAAGATACATAGAGTATCTATACTGCCATATAAAGTGCATTAGTTTGGCCAAAATTGAGTTTAGACTTTAAATGGGCTTCATAACACCCCCTTTGTCTTGTAAAAAAATGCTCATGGTCCAACTGTGTCCCACTTCAGAGAAATTACCGCTCCTACCATAACCTATAGTTTCCTGGCCAGAAAGAAAACTTGAAGCTTTTTTCTCAACTTTAGTATTGGTGTAGTGAGAGCCTTTCCAGGACGTTTTACCCAACAGAGAATAATGTTGGTAGTAGCGCATGAGAGCACTACTTTACAGTCTGCTTTGCAACACGAAAAGAATAGAAGTAAAGTGTGCATTAAAAATACCATTAACCTTGGGCAGCTTATCAAAATGCTATTCTCCATTACCCACAAAGCTAAATCAATGTGCAAAAGAGCCTTCTTTATACCACACTTCATGTAATGAAACTTATGAAGTATTATCTTCGCATTTTGAAGCAGTGATAAAGAGAACGGAAAAGCTAGATAAGAAAACAGCAGAACAAGATCTGAAAAGAACATAAAATGATGGCTCAAAAAACGTCATTCATTTTCATAAAGAAGCAATGACGAAAGAAATAGCTCTCAGCTCAAAGCCACCAAATGATACTGTGTGACACTAATGGTTTAG